>CAUYQV010078083.1:0-93940 GCA_963574575.1 Galagoides demidoff
TTGCTAATACGTTTAAGTTCTCTATGGATTTTGGTTATTAAACCTTTGTTAGAGATATAAAAATCTATAAACCTATAAACCTATAAAAATCTTCTCCCATTCTGAGGGCTGTCTGCTTGCCTTGCTTACTGTGTTCTTGGCCATGCAGAAGCTCGTTTGAGTGGGGAAAAGATCCCCTATTTAAGAAATGGTGCTGGGCGAACTGGCTGGCAACCTGTAGAAACAGATTCTTGGACCCACCCTGATAGACACTGATTCATTATGAGGTTTGGAAATTTTACTAAAACGCCACGAGCAGATCTTCAGTGATTCTGGTGTGTAATCAGGTTTGGGAATCATAGACTTTGGTCCTTTCTCCGTGGATTCCAAGAGGAGGAAACTAGGTATTCCTGCTTGTCGTACAGACTTCCCAGCATCTTGTCCCAAGGCGATACATTCCCAGAGGAGAATACTGAAAAGGCACGAGGTATATTCCCTGAACTGGAGAAGAATACGTGGCCACATGTGATCAAGCTGCATAATAATTAGTGAAAAAAATAAATGTTCTACAGAAAGGGAGAGATGAGAGTTGGGAAGACTTGATGAAGGGGAATATAAGGGTCTATGGGATTTGGAGACTCAGCGTCTAAGTGAACACAAGCACTGACTCCATCCCTGAAAGTAGGCGTCCTCAAACTACAGTCCGCGGGCCATATGTAGCTGCCAAGGACATTTATCCAGCACGCTGGGTGTTTTTGCCACCGCTACCTGTCCTGCTTAGCAGCCGACTCATCCCGGGGCCCACAGTCCAGCCCTCCAACAGTCTGAGGGACAGTGAACCGGCCCCCTGTTCAAAAAGTTTGAGGACCCTTGCCTAAGAGGAACATGGTATTTTGAAGAAAGTGAAGTATCTGGATTGAATGCAGCAAAGATCTTGGAGACAGCAGGAAGAAAAAAGGAAGAGCAGTCCTGTTACTGTTAGAAACCCCGTGCAGGCACAGCCGGTCACTGACTGGGCTCTGTCTAGTCCTGTCTTCTACCGTGTTTTCATTACAAGACCTACTCAGTACACTTTTGGTCAATAAACTAACTAACTGCAGAGAATTCAGTACTGCAGCAGGGTTAAATTTCATCCTATGGGCAGCAAAAATTCCATTAGTGATTTTTGAGTAAGGTAGTGAAACACAGAAGACTATGCCTTAGCAAAAATAATTTGATGGTAATTAGTAGGATGTGTCTAAGGGAAGAAAGGAAGCAGAAACCTGTCTGTGCACAGCAGGCGCTCTGCTTGGCTAGTGGTAGAGACCAAGGGAGGAAACTGCAAGGCCAGTTGTTCAGATCCTTTTCTGTGTCTTTGTGTGACATTCCTTCCTCTGGGTAGAGGGTAGGACACCTGTCACATGAGGATCTTCAGGGGAGAAGGAAGAAAGTCAGAGTGACATTTCTAGGTTTTATGACTTGCTTTAGGGGAGAGGATTTCTACTTTGTATAATCTGCCTTGGGGAAGAGGAAGTCCAGTTTCCATGACCTGTTTCTGGGCAAAGATGGGCCAAGAAAGAAAGGAAGGTCAGATGTCTTGCATCTGAGGCCCTTCCAGTCTCCTTCATTTCAATGAACTCAGCATGCCAAAGTGCCAGACTTTGAGCAATCACATTCTGAGCCCCAGCAAAGTTCATTATACCTTTGTGCTGCAAGGAATTATTCCAAGATCAACCCACTGCATCTTTTTGGCTATAAGAACTAGGTAGTCAGAATTTGAGAATGACAGGATGAAATTTTGGAAAAATGAAAGATAGTGTGATATATTTCTCTCTCTGGAAAAAAGTTAAATCCTAAAATTAGGATTCTTACATGTGAAAAGTATAAATTTGTGTACAATTTAAGCCATTTTAATTTTAGCCCTCATATTAAGTGTCTGCATAGCTTTTACTAAGTTACAATCACTTTACATAGCACACTCGAATCTAAGTATGTGAGTGGAAACTCAGGCTCAGTCTATCTGCCGTCCAAATATGGAACATAAACTATACAGAACTGTATTTTGGGGGACATCTGCTACCCTGCGATTGCTACAGTGCTTCATACAGTGAGCATGTTTGGAGTAAGAGTAATAGAATTTGATGAATATGTATAATGCAAAGTTCTTATTTCGTAGGTTCAAGATTGTTTTAAATTTTTAAACAGAGCATTAGGAAACAACAAAAAATGGTTAATTGGACAGGCAAAAATGAACCTTGGCTAATTTTGACATAAGCTTTCCAGCTCTACAAGCCAAAAGATATCTTTAAAGTAAATGAAACCAACTCCTTTGATTCAAGAAAGAGGAAAGATACACAGATTGAAAAGAACTTTTAACTCTAAGTGTACACTATCATTAAGGGTACTTAGATTTCTACCATATAATTATTATGATTGTAGCAATTAATCAATCAAGTGATTAACATGTAGGGTCAGCAGGATCCAGTGATCTTATCTTAAAGCTTGAATTAATTAATTATACTTTCTTCCACATTATTATTTTCTATTTGTGTTCCCAATTTGTACAAGTTGCCCCTTATTGATAAAATGTGGTTTAGTCTCTGTACTTATCACAGCAGGTACAAGTACTCACTGAGGTACTTTTGCTGATATAAAATCGGAATTATAAGGAAATTGAAGTATTTTCAATACTTTCTGAAGTAATTGCTTTGTTATTTTTCATCATTATATGTTAGATAAATTATACAAATTAATAAGTTTCCTCTGAATAATTTTCAACATAAGATTAAAGAACTTTTATCTGTCAGAATAAGTTAAATTCACCTATACCATTGTATAGTGTATAATATTTATATTATGCTTAAAATTCAGCTTATATTACAAGAAACACCCATATCTGCACCTTGCCAACACACGCTTTTTGAAAAATATTTTCAAATATAGAATATCTTTAGCTGATTTTTTACAAAATGTTTAAAACTGCATCATTCCCATTTGTTCAGTGAGGAAACTGAAGCTGAAACACATGAAGGGGTTTGTCCAGAGCCTCCCAGATAGCAAAGGCAGTACAGGAATAGAACAACTCTTTCACCAAATATGTCCTGAAAGACTTTTCAAGCACGAACTAGGTTGGAAGGAGAAACAGTATGAGGAGCAGGGCATGGTGCTGCTCTGAAGAAATTCACAGTCCAGCAGGGGAAACAGACATGTGGTTAGATATTTACAAGTGCAGCACCATAATAAATGTAGGAAAGGCTGTGAGAGCAGGGAGGTAAGAATGTCAGTGCATTCTTCCATCCTCCTGCTCGTGGTGTTTCAAGATGACACCCTTGATAGAATTGTCTCATATGAAAGAAAATGGAACCAAAAGGGAAAAATAGATTGTGATATGAGACCTGTTGCATATGCTAAAGCTAGCTCTTTTTTGTTTTTCCTTCTTCTTGTCCTTCTTTTTCCTAGAAGCCACTTATTAGCAGGGCCTGTCTCAGTTGGAGGTTCTGCCTTTTTGCTTACAGACTGTCTGACGCCTTTATAAAGTGGGCCACTGCATTGTTGATTACTACGCACCAGGGTGGTCTGCGAGCTGCTGTTTTCTGCCATCCCCCAGTGAGACAGCATCTTCTGAAGTTCTGGTCTCATATGTCCTTAGAGAATGGTTTGTGTTTCCTAAGAAGCTTAAGTCTGGATGATTTACATGTAACATTTTAAACTCTGGTTGTGTAATTCCTGGACTGGGATTTATATATGCTGAAAACAGTTTTTCAGCTCTGCATATGGCAGTTATGTTCTGTATCATCAGCCCTTGTTTATCTACATGATCAGGGAAGAGAAGATGTTCATGTGACCTATGGTAACAAGGTTCTAGAAATCCCATATTCCACTACCAAATAACATCACACAGTAGATGCTCTGACCACATGCTATAATCTCATAATCAAATGATTAAGTGCTTGTCAATCCAAATTAGATGTGTTTAATTTTGACTTAGAAGAGAAAAAAGAGACACAATTGGGTTAAGGCATAAAATGCTCAGTTTTCATCTGCCTGATTTGAGTTCATTTTCTCCCACTTACTCTCTTGCTTTTTTCAAAGTGAAATAGCATATTTTCTGGATAGAAGAGTTTATAAATGATCACAAAAAAAATTTTAAACATAATTTTAATCTGTGAATGAAAAAGGGCCGTTTGTGCCCACTCTCATAAAGTATTAAAAGAAAAAAACAACATGAAGTTCCATGAAAACGGGTCTATCACGTGTTCAAACCAGAAGACCTACAGTATGATATTGTTAATATAATATATGTGGTGGGTGAGAGTATGTGTGTAGATTTATCATTGCCATAGTATAAAAGAGTTGAATTAGCTTCCACTTGACTAGATGAGAGCTCTTAGTTCTTATTTTGAAAGCAATCAATTGCGCATGGTTAATTAGGATATCACCAAGTAGTTAAAAAAAAAAAAAAAAGCAAAAAAGCAAGGCACTTATTAGAAAGTGTACTTTAAATCTGCTCCCATTACAGTTCTGGCCGAAGGATTACAGGAAGAATGTACCAAAGCCATGGTTATTAGTTGTGAGGTGCTTTCTGCACAAACACTTTTTTTTTTTTTTGCAGTTTTTGGCCAGGGCTAGGTTTGAACCCACCACCTCAGGCATATGGGGCTGGCGCCCTACTCCTTGAGCCACAGGAGTCACCCTACACATTTTTTTTTTTAGTTACAACAAATATCATAGTTATTTTATGTGATACTGCAATGCTGCCTTTATGTGAATCATTGAGCTATAAACAAAAAACACATTTCAAGCAATAATTTTGAGAGGACAAGCCAAAAAGCTCTCATTGGGGGAAAAAATTAATCTTTAATTCTGATCTTATTCTGTCCATCAGAGCTCTTTTATCTCAACTTACAAATTTACATCATTTTTATGTAATGTTAAGTTACAGTAACAATTGAAAATAATTAGCTATCCAACATTTATACTGTACCATTTTATTCAAAGTATGCATTTCACTTGAAAATGTCTCCGTGTGACAAATAAATTAACTTTTCCATTAATACAGAAAATAAGAATGGGTTCCATATTTTCATACACATACCCTTTTAATTGTATTCTGATATGTATAAGACTCATTTCAAAGTAGGTACAGAAATCTAATAGCCCAAGAGGACTGACTATTAATCTTTAGAAGATCGGTCTACTCAAAAGTTTGATAATCCACCACCAAATTTTTCCCTTCCTGTGCTAATAATAAACTTAATAGGAGTCCTCTTAACCCTGGGCAAGGTTGAACATTTACATGATCTGAGGCTTGACAACAAAAATACAAAATTCACATTGTACCTTAATTCATAGATAGCTTCTTATTACTCGAGTCCTACATTGAACATCAGCCTTCTGTCATGCACTAAGAATTATTGCACAGCAAACATTGAATAAACCAAGTATCTCACAATCTGTGTGACTAAATGTAAAGAAATACAAACGTTAAGATTTTACATGCATTTCCTAATTGTTCAAGTACAATATTAGGCAAATATAAGTGCTGGTAAGCAACAGAGCAACTCAGACTTTAACCTACATTTCTTTCTCCCTTCAGAAGACTCTTAACAGCTTCAAGAGAAATTTGCTGAGTGTTTTTGTCAGAGTTAACAACCATTTTTCTTTCTTCTACTGTGTGAACTTTAGACAGTAAGACTTGATTCTGCTCAGACCCACATGTTAAAGCCAGACGTGGCAAGTCTTTCCTATTTATATGTTGACCGAATTTTTAGAATTTTTTTCATTTTATCCTTTCTCTCTCTTTATTAAGAAAATATTTCAATTTCCCTGAAAGTAAGTTATAATCTAGGTAAGAATCTAAATCATCAGAAATAATAGCCTTGAATTTCCAAATAACAAGAGTTGCCTTGTATCTAATATTATAGCAGAGGTTCACATCAGGACCCATAATCATATATAAAATTTTCTGCAATTTATACTCAATCACAGTCTTTTGAAAGAAAATCCCTTCCTCATAAAGATGCATTGTTAGCACATATATGTTCATTTCTTATTTCTACTTTTATTATTTTTGCTATTCCAGGAGAGAATGGAACGGAAGTCTTTGAAGTTCAGCTCTATAAAAAGGCCCTTATCTATATGAACACAGGAGACATCTGAGTGATACCTGAGCTGGCTCACTGGGGTCACTGCGATACCAACCCTACAGTGTAAATCACACTTTTAGTCCCACACTAAGTGATTTATAAGCAAGTCAAGGGATTTCTCTGACCTTATTTTGTAACCTCTGTGTCTTGGCATAGTCAAGGTCATAGAGAACAAAGTATTTTCTAATAATCGCTACCATTTCCTTTTCAAATATTGTATGAAAGCAAAACCTCTCTCTCTTGAGCAAGAAGCTTAATTCTCTTCTATCCTATTCATAATCATCATCTTCTCTGAATCCCTGAAGTAACCGGCATCATGTGGTTCTATACTCTAATTAATATTTCTTGAAGAAGTAAGAGGCTAAAATCAAGATCTCTTGTTCATTTCAAAACAGTTGTCAAATTCTCTTTTGGACTAGAAAAGAAAACTTTGGAGAAATTGACATCTCAGTCACGGGTTAGGAAGTAAATATGGAAGTGCAAAATGGCATTTTTAAACAAAACTGCTTTTCTGACCATAACTGAATTTTCACATTGTCAGCACTTCCATTATAAACATTTTTTTTTTTAAGTTGGGAGTTTATAACACAAATGTAAAGATTTGCTATGGGCACAATCTCAACCCAAGAGCAAATGTTTATATCAATTTTGAAAACAATCAGCGTGGCCATTTGTAGTTATGCTTGTGTTCATCATCTGTTATTGCTTGTCCAGTGCTCTCCAACTTCTGGGAGAAAAAGCAGACATCTGGAGAGAAGAAACAATGTTTGCTCTGCAACAGATGTAGTCTGTTTTTCACAATCATTGAATGAGAAAGGTATCAAATAAATGTGTGCCCTTTAATACAAAGAAATAAAAATACCAGGATTCTGTAAGCATGCCAATAGGTCCAAATGAAATGGTCATTTAGCAGCCTGTTTTGGTGACTAGAACTCAGGGTTCTACCCATTTTATAGATGGAAGGAACTGGGATAGAAATGCCCTCTTCTGTAAAGGACACTGTACTTCAAGGATTGCCAGAGTAAATGAAAAATAATCATTTGAGTGAAAATGATTTTTTGCTATCAATACTTAATTTTTTAAAAGTTTATAAGATTATTGGTTAAATTACAGTTTCATATTATTGGGTTTTTTTCTTTTTTCTTTGAAATTCAGTCAGTAACCTAAATAGTCAGTTGGCATCTTGGAAAAAAATTGCTCAAAAACTAATTTACATCTGGATCAACTCTGAAAAATATTCTCTAGCTAGGGATCCTGATTGGCTAGAACTACATCAGTTTTTTTTTTTCTTTTCAAAACAATATGGTAAGATTTCAGCATGTCCTTTTGATTTTCCACATGAGATGCCACCATGGAAAACCAAGGGCAAAATGGATTACCAAGATAATAGTAGATCCATAAGTGATTAAAGTTCTTCTAGTTCATGCCCTAATGGGCAATACCACATCAAACAAGTAACTTGTCCTCTCCGATCTCATAGTTTGCTCTTTAAAATGGGCTTATTGGGTTAAGTAATCTGTAACCAACTCTTCTTGCTCTATAGTATAATTTTATGGTGCTATATGTGTATCTTACGATACCTTCCTCAGATGTTCACAGTTCTTTGGTGAATCAAGTTAAGTCTTTTGTCTGATTTTCCCATAGTCTTGAATACTCCACCCTCTAAATATTCTCCAGGTCAGGAGCATAGTCAAATGAAGGAGATAGGAAAGTAAGTACCTTTGCTTTGTTTTAAGGAAGTAAAACTAAAGATTCTTATACACAGGAAATCCTGATGGCCAATACAATTCATCTGGTATTGGTGGACTTTCTGTAGAATGGGAGATGAAATTAAATTATTGATTTAATTTGTCACATACATTATATGGTTGCAGTTTACATACATCTTTAATGGGTAAGTTTTAAAACATTATATTTTATTACCAAAACCCTTAAAATAAAATATTATCTTTAAAATTAATGCTAGGATGTAATGACATAGCACTAATCTCATTTCATTTTCACCCACATCAAATCAGCACATTCCAATATGTTGTCCATTTCTGCTGTGCTAGAGATACATTCCCATGGTGTCCTGAAGGACTCCTGCAGGCAAGTGCTTTCTCTCCATGCACTATGTACATTTTTCATATGTAAAACCATCAATTCCTCATGCCTTGTCATCAACAGAAAAAGTCAAATGGAATGGATTCATCACAATATAGGTTTCCTGGTCTTATCCAGAGTCAAGACCCTAGTGCATTTAAGTTTGATTGCTATTGTTGCATTTGTTTTTAATAAAAGATCTAAGATCATATGTTCTCTACAAAGATACACATCTATTAGTTACCTATAATAATTAAAAATAAAAAAATAATAGCTAGCATAGTAAAAATTGTTCAGTATTGGAGTGACTCATATGGATTTTTCCCTTAGCTGTATTCAGGTATAATTTAGTGCTCAAATTTAGTATGCAATTTGATACATTTGACACAATTTGACATATGTCTACATACCTACACCATAAAATCATCACTACTTTTGGAATATCCTTTATTCCCAAAGTTTCCCCCTTCCTCCATCCCACAGAATCCTGCTCCACAACAAATGATTTTCTTTCTGTCACTATAGATGAGTTTGCATGCTCTGGAGTACTAAGGAAGTAGGATTATACAATATATACTCTTTTTTATGTGGTTTACTGCATGCAGAACAATTATTTTAAATTTCATTAATGCCATTGGTGTATCAAGAGATTTTATTCCTGAGTACCATTCCATTGTATGGATACTCCAAAATTTGTTTATGAATCTGCTTGTTAGTAGACGTTTAGATTGTTTAGTTCTTGGTTACCACAAATAAAGCTGTTATGGGCATTTGCGTATGAGCCTTTAGAAGAACATAAGCTTTCATTTCTCTTGCATAAATACCTAGGAGTGGAATGGCTGGGTCACATGGAAAAGGTGTGAAGGTATGACCTATTCCCACCAGCAGAATAGGAGATACGAGATAACGCAGTTCTCCCACATCCTCACTTAACTTTAGCCATTTTAATAGGTTTCTGGAGGTATTACATTGTGGTTTACATTTGCATTTTCCTAGTGGTCAATAATGGTAGCATCTCTTCATGTTGCCATCTTTATGTCTTCTTGGATGAAGTGCCTTTTGAATTCTTTTGCTCATTTTTT
Organism: Galagoides demidoff; assembly: GCA_963574575.1. NCBI lineage: Eukaryota > Metazoa > Chordata > Mammalia > Primates > Galagidae > Galagoides > Galagoides demidoff. The sequence goes on from CAUYQV010078083.1 coordinate 9,272, forward strand.
AATTGTGTTGTTTGTTTTGTGATTATTGGGTTTCAAGAGTTACTTATACATTCTGGTTATGTTGGAAATACTGTCCTTTTCTCCACTCACTTGCCTTTGCATCTTTTTAGAAGTCTGTTGACTTTGTAAGTGTTAATCTATTGGGGGACATTGCTTTCTGATTCCCTGATCTAGCCATCTAATTTGATACCAGTACCCTGCTTTCTTTAGTAATGTAACTTTCAATTAAGGTCATATAGTATTGGTCCTCCTCATTTATCTTTTAAAAACTTGTTTTTGCTATTCTAGGTCAGGGTTCAGCAGAATTTTCTTCTGTGAAGGGACAGATGGTTAATATTTTAGAGTTTGTAGGCTGTATGGTATCTTTTATAAGTACTCAATGCTATCCTTGTAGTGTAAAACACACCAATATGTAAACAAATGTACATTGCTTGTTCCAATAAAACAGTATTGACAAAATCAGGCAGCAGGGTGGAAGAGCACTACCACAGGCATAGTTTGCTGACTTTTGTTGTATGTCCTTTACATTCCCATGTCAATTTTAGAATCATCTTGCTAATTTATTTAAAGAGAAAAACCTGCTAAGATTTTGCTTGGCTTTGCATTAAACCTATAGGACAATTTGGAATAATTGACTTTTTTTTATAATAGTCTTCGAACCAGAACAGATAATATCTTACCATTTATTTTGGTCCTCTTTAATTTCTCATAATACTTTTTTACAATTTTTGTTGCCATGTTTTTTATCAGATTTATCCCTATTTCATATTTTTTCAATGCTACAGTAAAGGGTATTTTTATGTGATTTTTGGTCTGTTCATTTCTTTCATTAATTCTCCTGTTTGTAATTACTTTTTATTTTGTGTTTTGTTCTTGTGTTCTGCACCACTGAAATACTCAATTATTGGTTCTTATAGCTTTTTTGTAGATTATCAGATTTTATACATTAGATGACTAAAGTAATGCTATTTTGTTTCTTGTTTGTATACATTTTATTTATTATTCTTGCCTTATTTCACTGGCTAATGCCTCTAGTATAATGTTAAATAGAAATAATGACAGTGGAAATCTTTGTCTTATTCCTTCCTTTAGCTGGAAAACATTTATTTAATCTTTTGTCATTAAATATGATGCCAGATTTAAGGTTTTCCTTCCTATCTTCCCCTAGTTTTTTACTCATAAATAGATTTTGTTAGAAGTTATTCTGCACCTATTGAGATAAAGATATGCCTTTTCTTTTTCAGTCAATATAATTAACTACATTGATAGATTTTTCAAATGCTAAACAAAGCTTTTCCAGAACAAAGTCACTTGTTCTGATGTATCATCTGTCATGTATTTTTTATTTTCATTTGTTGAATTTTAGAATTTTAGCATCTATGTCCCTGAGGCATATTGGTCTGAATGATTTTTCCCATCTTACAATTTCTTGGTATGGTTTGGCATTAGGTATCAGGACAATACTGGGGCCCTGACAAAATGAGAGAAGTATTCTTTCCTCTTCACCTTTGTAAGAAAGTTTTAATTCAAAATTCAATTTCTCTAATAGAGACAGGGCTATTCCTAAATTTCAAGGAATTTCTACATTTCATCTAATTTGCTAACTGTATTGACATAAATTTGTCCATAATATTTTCTTTTTGTCTTTTTTTTGTCTATAGAATGTATAGTGATGTCATCTTCCTTACTGTTATTAGCCTCAAAGATAAGGAGACTACAAATACTTACAAAACTGATTAGAAGTTAAGTACAATGAAATAAAAGAGGTGAGAAGTTAGACTTACCCAAGAACTACCATCCTTTTACTCATTCATGGCACTTTTTAAAATTTTGTTGGTATAATTTGGGGTAATCACTTATGTACCACATACATGCCTCATTCTGGCATGATGGAATTAAACAAAACAGGTGACAAAAATTATTCAACTGTGTTATAAATGGATTAATGCCAGCCATCTACTAGATTCTGGAAGTTTTTTCAGCGACCTGCAGTGATAGAGTTTGGCTTTTATCTTGAGGGCAATCCAAATCCACTGAGGATTTTAAGCAAGTACATGAAATAGTCATATTTGCAAGATAACATCTAATTAGGGGGTGGAAAGGAGTAGAAAAAAGAAGAGTGGAGAAAGGTAGTTAAGAAGTTACTGGTCATTTAAAGAGTATTTAGGAAGTAAAAACAATAGAATTTGTTAGCCGTTTATAGTCAAAAGTAGAGAGTGAAGGAAATTAGATGTAGCGAATGAAAGAAAAGAAAAAAGAAAACAATAGATTCCCAGAATTACAGCTTGAATAGTGTGTTTGTATATAATGCCATTAAATAAATAAAAAAATAACAAGAGTAGGAGAAGCCTTTACATTTCAAAAAGACAAGTGCCAGGGTTTTTACCTTTATAAATCAGCTCTTTGATTCTTTATTTCCCCTGAAACCATACTCAATGAGGTTGGTATAGCTTATTTTAAAAGGATCTGAGGAAAGCATAATATACTGACAGGTGCTTACTTTTATTACCAGGTATAGCACTGATCCAGCCTAACTGATACAATGGATTCATGTAAGTGAATTTCTAACTAAGAGAAACAGCCCTTTAAGTATGAAGCCCTTTTGATTTTATTCCTTTTTTTTGATAGAAATTGTGCTAAAATGTATTACATACTTCCCTAAAGTATATTCAATTTATTAATTTTTTTTGCCAGTCATTCTGGGAATAGTATTATAAATGCCTCATTTATCCAATAAATAAATTGAAATTCAGAAAGTTTAACTGACATTTCTAGAGTCACAGTTTTTTTTTGTTTGTTTGTTTGGTTTTTTTTTTGCAGTTTTTGGCCAGGACTGGGTTTGAACCCGCCACCTCTGGCATATGGGGCCAGCACCCTTCCCTTTGAGCCACAGGTGCCACCCAAGAGTCACAGTTTTAAACTGTCAGCTCAAACCCAGGTGTTTTATTCTAAATCTGGCTTCTTTATGCCTTGCTGTTTGTCCTTTATGTAGATGTGATCTCATCCAACGATGCTATCATGAATGTCTGATAAGTAATTAATTATAAGGAGAAAGTGACAGTCAAAGTTTAAAATACAGATTCTGAAAAACTCATGGTTAAAGCAATAACCTATTTCCCTAGAGCAAAAATTTTTGATGAGAAAATAAAACATGGTGTTATGAAAAGATCTGTCTTAGAGTCAGATAAACGTGGATTCAAATTTCCTGGATAGTGCTGGACTTTTTGTAGTAATCAACAATTTTTATAGTAATCAACAATGTATCAATCCTTCTATCTTTAAAATGGGTTTGTTACCCAGCTTATAAAATTATTCTAGTATTAATAATTAAAAGTATAATTTCTAGTGTAAAACCTGGCACTGTGAAGTGTTAATCTTCCTTTCTTCCCCCTAGTAAAGAGTTGATTTTAGGAGCAAGGGTTTTAGCTTTTATATACCACTATGTTATTTTACTAGGTAACTGCCTAATGGTAGGAATGACTTTATTAACCTTTTAAAAAGATCACAAATTACCATCCAGTTTGGAAGAACAATGTACACAGACTACAAACATGCAATCACTTTCTCCCTGATCCCAGAAGCCAGCAGTTTGACTTTCTCCTCAGTCCTTCTCATTACGGTTACCCCTTGACAAGTGACACAGACAAAAAGTTTGCAAAAGGCAACAAGGCAACTCAGCCCTGAATTTCTTTTTTTTTTTTTTTTAAGATAGAGTCTCACTTTGTCACCCTCGGTAGAGTGCTGTGTCATCACAGCTCACAGCAACCTCCAACTTCTGGGCTAGACAATGCTCTTGCCTCAGCCTCCTGAGTAGCTGGGACCACAGGCACCTGCCACAATACCCGACTATTCTTTGTTACAGTTTGGCTGGGGCTGGGTTTGAACCCACCACCCTTGGCATATGGGGCCAGCACCCTACTCACTGAGCCACAGGCGCTGCCCTCAGCCCTGAATTTACATCAACAACTGGAGACTATCATTTGGTCTTTTTCTAGGATCAGAAGACCATTAGCTTCTATGCAGTATGTGGTTTTTCACTCAATACAGATCTTACTTATGCATGTTCTAATTCTGAACTGATTAAGTGCTGCTTGATTTCTGGATGGCAGTTGTTTATAAGTTATAATAGTGTCTTAGTTATTGTGCAGAATCCGCAGTGATGTTTACCTTGCACACAAGATGATTTCTGTGTCTTCAGAAGTTGTCTTTGACCACACTACCCACAGATCTAGAGTAAAAAGACACCACAAATGGCTGAAAGTGTCAACATAAATAGCTATCAATAAATATTATGGAATGTAGCGAAGCATTTGGCTTGTATCTTCCTAACCTATCAGACCTAACAGTAGGGCTATTATTGTCACAATGGATACTCCCAGTTTAGCTACATACACTATTTATAAAGGGCCCATCACCATGGTGTCTAAACACTTGGGCAATCTAATTAGGCCAGTCCAATTACTTGTGTCGAAGTCGAAGAGGTGCCCTTCCTTATATCCCATTCCACTGGAACAAATTTGATTGTGTTTTTAAAAGCAAGAAAAGCCTTCTGTGAGAACAGCTTTTTAGGCCTCTTGTTCCAAGATTAAAAGACTGTCTGTGTAAAGAAATAACTGTTTCCTATTCCTAAAGGTGGTAATGTTCGGAATCAAGCAACTCTCCAGTGGTAGAAAACACCACAGCTCAGAGATCTTGATTGAGAACATTTTACTCCCTTTTCTTTTGAACTTCACTCTGGGGGCAGGTAACTGAAAAGTGCTTTCTAAAAGCAGTTCACCTGAATGTGAATTATTTCCAAAGACTTCCTTGGTGAGGGAACTCTGTTCTCTCCTGGCCTTGTGAGTCAAAGAGAGAATCCCTTCTCCTCTCTCAGAAATTAAACCAGGTCAGACCTGAAATGAAACTTGGTAATGAAGACTTTTCCTTGGACTTTTCTTTCAGCTAGGTGAGGAGAACTTCAGACATGTTTTCTGTCCTCTGCGTGTGTTAAGGTTTTGTAAGGAGGCCCACGTACGAGGCGGCATTCAGAGTCTGACTCCTGGTCTCGCTCCGTGTGTGTTTGTGTGTGTACGCATTATCCACTGGGAAGGGGGGAGATGGGAGGGTGTATCATCCATAAAACATTTTCAGTATTTATGGTTAACCAAAGATTTTTAAAAGCTATTTCTGTGTAAACTGAGTATCTTGCTTGCATGTTTCTGAGGCAAACTGCAAATACCATGCTTACATAGAAAATTAGTATGATGCTGATATATACAGTTATCTTTTTGTACTGGAAAGTTCTCCCAAGAATTTATCGCCTATTTAGGTTGTTACGAATCTAATTTATCTGGTGTTTTATTTTTATTTAACAGCTAAGTAACAAGTCAACATGACACGTAGTGTTTCAAAGTATACCTTGACATTTCACAGCACTGACCTACCTGGAAAGCAGCCTGTGCTCTTTCTGGTTCTTCTGTCATTCCATCTATATTATGTATATTATGTTGCTTATTGCTCTCTAAAGTTTTTAAATAGTCTTATTTTCTCTTTGTGATTTCTCTTTTTTTGGTAAGTAATTGTAGTATTTTAGTAATTCAAGTAATCAATATTCTTCCAAAAAGAATGTCTTTGTAATTTCTTAATGTCTTAGTCTTTCTACACCTGTCGTTGGCTTTTTCCATTATTGCGTCTTAGGACATAATTTTGAAACTTTTTTAAGCTCGAATTTTTTCTGTGCCTTAACCCCTCTGATGCTGTGTTTGTTTGTTTGGTGTCTCTCTTTGAGATTCACTCCATGTCATAAGACTTTTCTTCCATCTTTCAATTTACTTTTTTTTTTTTTTGGCAGTTTTACCTCTGGTATATGGGGCTGGCGCCCTACTCCTTTGAGCCACAGGCACCACCCTTTCAGTTTTATATTTTGACAAAATATATCCCTATGCAGCCACATTAGCTCCTTTCACTAACTACTTCTTTTTTTTTCTCATCAGAATCATTTAAAATTGTATTCTCGGAACTTCATTTTTTAGAGCATTTGATTCCTCTTGAGCCATCTTCCTATACAAAAATTCTCACTCAGGGACCTTACATGATCTTTTCTCTGGCCATTAAAGTGATGGTTACAATTATTGAACATCTACTTCATGACAAGATTTGATGTACTTTTTCTTATTTACTCTCTACAACTATCTTATGTTTATTATCTTTATTGTGCCAATATGATACATGGGCAGTAATGGACACAGCAGGGTAGAATTTCAAGTATGTTTTTCTCATAACTCTATACTGTTACTCATTACATTCGTATCTGGTATTCCAGAATTAAACCTTTTGAATTATTTTATCCTTTAAATTACTATGTGACTTCCAACTATTTCTATGTCAGTATCAAGTACTCTGTCAGTTCAAGTACTCTGATTGTGTTCAGCTGCAATTGACAGAAAACCAGCTCAAATGGCTTAAGAAATGAGGAAATGTATTAATTTATGGATTTACAGATCCAGTGTGAATTACAAGGTTTGTTCATGGAGGTATTCAAAAACTGACCCAGACCCAGGCCATTCTCTAGCTGCTCCACCTTCCACAGGGCAGGCTTCATCCCAGTGCTGTTTGTCCACCCCGTGTAAGATGATCACCAGTAGCAACACAAACTGTGTCCTTCCTCTGTCACATCTGCTGGGAGATAGAGGAGGATGTTTTCCAGAAATCCCAAGCAAATATCTCCTTTTACCTAATTGATTTTAATTATATCACATGCCCATTTCTTAATATAGCCAACAAAAGTACATTGACTTGGATTAACCAAGGCTGATTTCCAAATCAGGGACAGAGGTCTGCTAATGATGACTCGCATAGCAGTGAATAATGCCAGAATTCTCTTTAGAAAAAAGGAAAAGAAGAATAGATGTAGGATAGACAGTCAACCATATCTCTTTCCCAACTCACTGACACTCTTCTGCTCAAACATTCACTTTCAAAGTCCTGCTACTATCTGCTTAAAACCACTCACCTCTCCCCAAAGCCTCACACAGCTACTGCTCCATATACGCTCCTCATACACCCGCCTCCAAAAAGCTGAGGTTTGTTCACATTTTTATCAGGGGTGGTATGACTTCTCTAAATGAAAAGTAGCTATCTATCACCAAAGCACTGAATATTCAAGAGCAGGGAAAGAAGAAGTAACAACAACTAAAATTTCTATTTGGTGTGGATTCAATGAGCATCCTGAGTAGTCATAGGCATCGTAATTAATTTGATTGTGGTAATCAAATGTATACCTATATCAAATCATTATGAATGCCTTAAACATATTACTCTTTATTAAGTACATAAATTTTAATTCTATTTGGAAGAGTGAACAATGCACAATGTGCAGTAGTCCTTGAGCCACAGAATATGTAATAGTGGCTAAGCAGTAATAGCGTGACCTCCCCGCTCAGCTGTGAAGTGATTTTCTGGGTTGACCAATCTCCTGGTTCTACTTTCTGAAAAGTTCTCATGTACCTACCTGTTGTTTTCCAGGGTCACAGGTGACAAAGGAGGATATACTGTAGCAGAATCCCTTCCTACCCACCCACTCCAGGGGCAAATGGAAATGTTAAGGAGCTGTCTGCCTTCTCAGCCAGATATAGGTTTATGGGGTAACACAATCTTTTTAGGATGTTCAGAGCACTATTTGTTACTAGGCAATTATCTTAGCTTTATAAGATAATTAGATTTATAATCTTTTGTGGAATTTCTCGAAATTTCTATCCTTTAGCAACTGGTTTCTATGTCCTGCACATTTCTCTGGCACTTGGTTTGGTCAAAGCTATCTTCATCTTAGAGTCTTTTTAAGAGAAATTGAAGCAATAAGTGAGTGTTCCTCTTAAGGAAGCCACTAGAAGTATCCAACATCCTGAATTTTTATGTTTTCCTACTGATATTCCGTATGTATGGGAGGTACATGGTCTATGTTCCAAAATACAGCATATCTAAGTCTAATCAAATATTTAGCTATGTGACTAAGAAAAGTTGCAAACTTCATAGCCTGAAATGATAAGGTCCTTGACGCCTCCCGTGCTACCTCTTCCACTCAAATTTCCCTCTCTTTAAAACCTATTATTTAAGGCAAACTTACAACTCTTTTTAAATTTTTTATCAGTATATTTCTCCTTTTGCCTCCACATTCAGTATAATTCTTCATCTGTTGGGTATCTTTTCTATTGTGCAATCTCAGAAATTTTAGTAGAGTCAATGGGAACACCAATTGCATTTAGGGAAAAATTGGTTTTGCTGATACTACTTTCAACTATATTTCAAATTTCCATATTTCTTGGCAATAGTTTGGAAACAGAAAAGAGATCTGTACCCTGGGAAGTTAAAGCAGGATTAGTGGTTTAACATGGACAAGAATTGAAGGAGGAGATACCAGAAGGAATCTATAAGAATCATAAGAATAAGAATTAACCCTAAAATGAACAGCTCATGAATTATTTAGAGAAGATTTTGGAAACTTATTCACTTAGTGATTGACTTGCATAAATCTCACATGTGATCTATCTCTCTTGGGGTAGAGTTTAGTTGAGTACGAGTAAGGGCTAAATTGTTACAAGAGGAAAATATTGGGCATATGTACACGTTTTCTTGAGAGAAATCATCTCCTAACTCCTAGCCTTTTACCTCAGAGTAGAAGCAGTAAAGAGAAGTTGTGATAGCTGGCAAATAACACAAATTGTGTCTTCATTTCATCGCATCCCATATTCTATTAGTTTTCTATTAGTAACTTCTTACCTTACAGTTCTGTAGCTTAGAAGGCTAGCATAGGTCTCACAGGGTTAAAATCACAGTGTGAGAGGGCCCTGTTCCTTTCTGAAGGCCCAAGTGGACGATTCATTTCATGTCTTTTCTAGCTTCCGGGGGCCTTCCACGTTCCCTGATAGGCTACTTCCTTCATCTTCAAAACCAACAATGTTGCATCTCTCTGATTGTTCCATATTCATATCTCCCACTGACTGCAAAAAGGAAATCTCTGCTTTTAATGACCCATTTGATTAAATTGGGCCCACCCAGATAAACCAGGATAATCTCCTCATCTCAAAGTTCTTATCTTAATCACATTTGCAAAGTGTCTTTGGCCATGAAGATAACATAGTCATAGATTCTAGCCATTGGGGCATGGACATCTTTAGGAGTTCATTATTCTACCTACCACACACATTAATTAGATAAAATAGTGCTTAAATGATAAATATTTGGAATCAAGCCTTGTTTTTTTCACATGTTAATGAAAAAATGAATGTTTAATGAATGTCAATTATGAATAGAGAGAATAGGCGATGAGGAGGGATACGAGGGTGCAGGAAAAAAGTACTTTTCCTTAAGGAGTATGTATATGTTAAAAATAAGATTCTAAATGATAACTACCTATAACTCTCTTGAAAATAAGTGCTCAACAGAAGTCTATTGATTTTATATTCAAAAAAATGAAATGTATCATAATTTCCTATAATCTGTGCTAAGGGTTCAAAAATGAAAAATATGTTGAAGAGAAATATGAAAGAGTTTGAGACATGTTTTGTGGATTTAGTCATTTTATAATTGAGAACAGTTAACACTGTTAACTCCAAACCTTATATGGAGTCTAAGTTTCAAATCTCTTAGGATGGAAAATGTTGTGTAGATATTCATATTTATCTGAATCTTGACAGCATTTTGATGTTAACATTTCCATCACTTTCTAAAGGGGTCAGTCTGTCTCAATTCTATTTTTATTTTCTATCATTGAATTGTTTTCATTGTACAGAGCTAAGTTTGGTGACAGCTTTCAGTTCTGAATGAATAATGAATTGTTCATCTGTATGTAGAATCTCCCTGGTGCAAGCTCTGTGTGAATCTCTATTCCTCCCTATTCAAAGATGACATCGCTGATTGTGGAGATATTATTCATGTACGCAGATCCAGTGAAAAGACAAATGAGAGACCAGCATTCCTTTCTAAAACCCCATGCCTTAAACTATGTCCTTTGTTTGCAGGCGCAATTAGCTATTCGACAAGCCTGGACTCTGACTCTTCCTTTTTGCTCAGCCTACATGATCGTTTTCACTCTGAATAAGTCACCCTGTTTCTTTTTGCTGCAGTTCATCTGTCAGTTATTTTTGTCTTAGAGAAGCCAGGAGTTCTGATATTCTGTGGTTAAAGTCACCCTGATTGTAATCCTTTGATGAGTAATTCCAGCTTTCCATTGAAGCTGAAAACATAGACAATCCCAATGAAACTCTTCAAGAATTCCCCATAAAATTGAGGCTATAGGCCACAGAATTATTCATGTTCACAATAGACAACTTGGTTCACAATAGCACTTCCCAAAGAGGAGATATAAGAAAACAATTACATTCATATGGGAATAAAATACAACTTAAAAGTAATAATCTTTTCTCTATAAAAGAATCAAAATTTTAATTGTCTTGGATATTGAAACTGGTAACCAAGTCAAAAGTTTACATTTTATCAGGCCTCAATGCCTACACGTAGACCTTAAAAATGTAATTACAGCTAACATTTATTGAGTATTTATATGCCAAGTTTTAATCTAAGCACCCTAAAAGTATCATTTTAAGCTCTACAGCAACCCTATGAGATAGAAACTATTATTATCTGTATTTTTGAGTAAGAAGAATTCAAATATAGAAAAATTATTTTACTTTTTTCAGCTGTCCAGTGAAAGGATTGTCATTTAAACCTGGACAGTGTGGTATCAAAGCCGGCTTCCTTAGACCCACCTTCTCTGCTGTGTGTTCCATGATTCCTATTTTGAGACATCAGCAAAATGTATCAGTTATTACCTATACCAGATTGAACCCAAGGAGTGAAGCACAGCCTTAGAACTAATGCCTAGAACAGTACCCAGAGACAGTAGGTTGAATAAATGAATGAATAAACTAAACCTGCCTCATGGTGTTTCAAACCTTTAAAGACCTGGCACAAGTGTAGGTGCCATAGGGAAATTTTAAAAGGTAATGGTAACAATAGTCGTGATTTTATTAACACTACACTATATCCAAAGTGTGCTAAAGGCATTTTATAAAATTAACGTAACTCAAACAGCATGATAAGGCAGACATCATTCTTGCTTTACAAATAAGAGAACGTAAGACTTGGAGAGGTTATGAGCTTTGTCCAAGATCAGACCACTAGTAATAAAGAAACTCAAGATTCAAATCCAGGTTTCCACAGTTTCATGGTCCAAAGACTCTATCAGAATGTGTATATTAGATGGACCTACAAGCATAAATCCAAGTTTGGGTTATTATCTAACATTATGTTCTCTATTTGGGATGCTTTAAGAAAGTAGCATAAACTGGATAACTACAGAAATGTATTTCTCACAGCTTTGGAGACTGAGAAGTCCAAGATCAAGGCACCACCAGGTTCAGTGTGTGGTTTTTAAACTGGCAGATTCAGGGCACATTTCACAGTTCCTATTTGGTGCCCTATAGATGGGTGCTCCATGGTGGAAGGGGCAAGGCAGCTCCATTGAGCCTCTTTGATGAGGGTACTCATCCCATTATGTAACTACCTCCAAAAGGCCCCACTTCCTAATACCATCACCTTGGTGCTTGGGCTTCAACATATGAATTTTGAAGGAAACATTCAGACTATATCCAGATTATATTGTGTGTATTTGTGTGTGTGTTTCAGAAAATACTGGCCTTGGGGAACTCTGCAGATCTGGGAATATGAGACAGTTTCCAGATCTAAGGAACAAGGAGAAAACAGCAGGATGTGGAGACATTGTTCTATAGGGACCCAGGATGTACCTGATCTGAGCACCAACACACAGATGTAGGCAAAAGGGGACCAAGTGTAAGTCCAGTGTATCACTGAAGTTCACTTTAGGCTGAGATGAGCAGCAAGGGTGGCCTGCTGCTCACCTCACAAGTACAGGGAATGTAGACTATACCACTGCTTAATGTCAGGGCAGACACCAGGGAGGAACTGAGCCCCAGGATGGCAGTTCCTGAAGTTCCATGCAGGGGACAGAAGAGACTTGTAAAGAGACAGGCTCCATATCAGAGGCTCTTGCTGCTTCTCAGAGCCCTTAAAGCACGCCCACCTCTGCTCCTAAACTCACTCCAGCCACCTTTGTTTACATCATCCACTTACAGTTTTCTCTCTCAAAAAGCAATGACTCTGCCTCTTTCTCTGGTTTTACTGTGTTTCCTCTTGGTGTCAGCATATTTTCTGTGTAGAGCAAACCTTATCCTATACTGGTAGTGGAACCAGGGCAAATGACAAAATCTGGATTTGAAAATCAGTTGATGATCTCTTTCACCCAGCAAAATGGCAGTGTGGAGGACACAGACCAAAGGATCTGCAGGAAAGCACTTCTGCCCACCCTTGCCAGTTCTTCACAAAGACACATCCCAAGTTCCATAGCTTCAACAGCCTGCGCAGAGTGAGGGCCCAAAACCCTCTGTGGGCACCCTGCACTTTGTTCTGCTTGGCTGTTAGTGGTGAGCACTCAGTCTGCCCTCTGGCAGTAGACAGAACTTCTTTTTCTGCCACAGTAATGTCTACCAGACTTCCCATTGTCTCTTATTTCATCCTCAGGTCCCCTTCAGGCAGCAGGACTGGCCCTGACCTAATAAATCTACAAGGAAACTGTGTGTCATATAAAATTATTTTTACGTATGTACCTATATTCAGAGAAAAATAATTTCTTTGCATAACTGGAACACCTCACTGCTGGTTTAATAAGCAGGTAAATTGAGGCACTACACAGAGTAGCTTGATTGAGATAGAACATCAGGTCCAGGTCAAAGGAAACCTGTGGCAGAAATTACTGAAAAAGAAATCTGGGGACTCCTGGCTGCACATACTGGCTTTCACTGCACTGCCTCTTTTCCACACTGTATTTTCTTTGAGAGTAGTGTGCTAATGGCATACCTACTGAGAAAATGATGTATCAGAAAGCTAAATAACAGAGTCCATGTTATTGGTTGAACAGTAATTGAACATAACTATGAACAATGTTCGTGCAATATAATGCAATGAAGAAGCAGCTTCAGGTTTTGTTTTGAAGGGTCCTTTTGCAAAACTATTATTTTGGTTCAGTGGTTCAAAAGTTAGGCTTTATTAACCAGTTTCATTGTATCACTGGGAGATTTGCTTTTGGGTACGCACACGTGGTACTCTGAGTATTTCTACTTGGGTAGCCAACTGAAAGAGTAGCTCCTTAGAATGTAATTAGAAATGGCTCTTTTTGACACATCAGGCCAGTGGCTACAGTGAGCCATTCTTGATTTAGGAGACGATTTGCCTTTAGTGAGAAGAGTAAAGGATTATTGATTTGACTAAAGAACTTCTTCTTTATGGACATCTTTAATGAGATTATTTTAGATTATTTGTTATTTTGTCCTAGCAAATTTGGGGAAATAATTACAAATAACACATTTATAGGTGTCCAACTAAACCAATGGTGGCGAATGAAAGGTTACACAGTTTTAGAAATGATTGATAGGTGGGTTGTTATTATTAAACATGAAAAATGACATTATGTCTGTGCCTTTAGTTTGTTTTGCTGGAGGTAGTGCCATGAAATCTGGATAGCTTTCATGTACTGTCATCTGTATGTAATCTTTGAACACTTAATTGTGGAGCATATTCAACCGTCTTTTTTTTTAATTTTAATTTCAGTTAAATAATTAGACATTGTCTTTTGTATGTGCTATAACAGAATACCACAGGCTGGTGCTTTATCAACAGAACTTTCTCACAATTCTGAAGGCTGGGAATTCCTGCAGGTGTTTGCAGATTTGGTGTCTAGTGAGAGCCCACTTTCTGATTCATAAATGGCTGTTTTCTGCCTGTGTCCTCACTGGGCAGAAGGGGCAATGGAGCTCTCTGGGACTATTATATGAAGGCCCTAACCATCTTTTTAACAGAACACTTTATTTGGGAAGCTTTTGATTTTCTTTATGTATTTCTTTAAATATAACATAACATATTCACATAGGTCACCTCATAACAGTCACTTAATGTGAATTCAGGCCTGCACTCTCCTTTTACACCATCAGCTGAAGATAAAAGAATTACCATTATTGATCTATGCCAGTCTGCATGATAGGAACTTTACATAAGGCTTTATGTGTACTACAGACAAATGTATACTTGGTACTATGAAAAACCCATTATTAATAATTTTAGTAACATATCAGTATCTATAAATTAGGCCACTCATGCCTGCTTTAATAAAAATAATATTTTATCTACATAGAAGGAGAAGAATACATTATTTGGAACAAATTGATAGATTTTCATTTCAGGGGAGGTGTAAGGAATCTATAGAGAGGGTCGTTTGGGTCTGGTGGACTGAGATGTTGGGATTCAGTATAATACAGACTTACCTAAAGTTTGCCTTAGTGTAACGTGATAGTCTCAGATCAAAAATCAAGGTGGAGCACAAAACCATATATAAATGACAGATAAAACTCATAAAGTGGCCCATTGTTCAAATATGGAAAACTATTACAATTGATGATACAAAGAGCCCAAATATGGAACCAATTCCCCCATATGCGTGTATTAGAAGACTTGAATGATGTTTAAGTTAACTGATGAACATCGCTATAGATAATACAAGCTAGATTTAGAATCGGTTAATTTCAAAATCGAGCAAAACTGCACACTTGCATTAAACTTATTCAATTTAGTCAAAAAAGTACAGAACCCTTACATTACTCCAGTTATGAAAATCAGATCTACTGATTCATGTAAGTGAAGGAAGTGCTGGGCCGAGAGTGTAGTACAGCATGAGATCAGGCCTGCCTTCTCTCCACGTTCGTCTCTAAACAGTCCAGGCTGAGAATGAGTTGAGTAAACTGAATTTCTACCTTCTTTGCTTTCCCTGAAGTGGAGACATTTGAAGACAATGGTAAAATACATAATTTAGAGCTCATGACTTTAGTTTAAATAAATGGACAGATCAAAAAGTTAACAAAACGCAGAGATTTTGCATTCCTATTCTTTTGAAATTACTGAATAGTTGAGTTAAAAAACGTATCAGAAAGGAAAAGTTTGCTTCTCTCCATAATAGAGTAATTGCTAATTAACTTTCCCTCCTACTCTAAAAGGTTATATAGTTGGACAAAATATAAGAGTCATTAAAAATTATTGATGTTGAAAAATTTTAAAAAGGAAATCACATGAGATGAGCTTCATGATTAATCCAGCTTTCTGCCTGGACACACTTTGATGCTTCAGGGTAGGGAAGATTCAATATTGGCAAGAAAATGAAACAAACAAACAAACCTGATTCCGGCTTCACAACATAACAAAAATTAATTTAAGATGACATAAAAGTAACATCCAAGTATACATATAGCTTTCAGAAAAAAATACTGTAGAGTATATTTGAGACCTTGGAAGGAGGCAAAGATTTTTTAGCCAGGACATAGAGAGCAATAAAATATCTTAAAATAAAAGTGTAATTGAATTTTATAAGAGTCACCATTAAGAAAATGAAAACACAAGCCATAGATTGGGGAAAAATGTTTATAACACAAATATATGATAATATATCTATCTACATACATACAGATGGTAGATAGATAAGTAGATATTTTAGAGATATGTGTATATGTATATTTATATCCGTGTATATATAAACAACTACAAGTCAATAAAAAGTCAAAAAACCCTATGAAAATGGGGGAAAGAAGATTTATAAACAGTTGATGAACACATGAAAACATGAAGTTTCTTGATATTAAAAGTCATCAGAATTGGGCAGCACCTGTGGCTCAGAAGAGTAGGGTGCCAGCCCCATATGCCAGAGGTGGTGGGTTCAAACCCAGCCACAGCCAAAAACTGCAAAAAAAAAAAGTCATCAGAAGATAGTAAATTAAAGCTACAATGGGATATTAATTTAAACCCATTACAATTGCTAAAATTAAAAATGACTATAAACACCAAATATTGGTGAAAATAGTGAGCAACTGGAACTCTTGTACCTTACTAGTGGGAGTGTGAAGTAGTACACTGGGGAAATTAGTCAGTTCCTTAAAAATTGAACATACTTCTACCCTGTGACTCCCCAAATCATCTCCAAAATATTTGTCAACAAAAATGTGTGTATAAGAGTTCATAAGCTTTATTATTTTAGCTAAAAAAAAAAAGGTTCATATGTTCATCAGAAGGAGAATCAACCAACAAATTCCACAGCAGAGCATGACTTAGTATTCAAAAGGAATAAACTGAGGCTGAGCATAACACAGAAGAATTTTTAAAACTTTTTCTCAACCTAAAGAATCCAGAAACAAAAGACTATACGCCTACATGATTCCATTTATGTGACATTCAAGAACAAATGAAATTAATCTATTATGACTAAAATAAGAGCAATAGTTGCATATGGCAGAGATGGACTGGAAAGTGTGTGAGGGAAGCTTGAGGAGAAGAAAAATGTCTTATATCTCTCAACTGGTTACATGAGGACTTACAGTTGTCAAAAATAGAGGCGTAAGTCAGAGAAATTTCTGGTTGGGTTCCAGACTACCCCAGTAAAGCAAATAATGCAATAAAGTAAGTCACACAAACATTTTGTTTTGCTAGTGCACACAGAAGTCATGCTGCTAGTGCACAGAAGTTATGTTTATACTATACTGCAATAAATGTGCAATGGCACTACGTCTTTTTTTTTTTTTTTTTTTTTTGCAGTTTTTGGCCAGGGCTGGATTTGAACCTGCCACCTCCAGCATATGGGGCCAGTGCCCTACTCCTTTGAGCCACAGGTGCTGCCCACATTATGTCTTTTTAAAAGTATGAAAAATTTAATAAAATTTTATTTGTCATTAACAATATGTTAATGCTATAAAACACTAATGATTATCTGAGCCTGCTGCAAATCACAGTCATTTTTCTGGGGTAGGGTCTTCCCTCAGTGTTGATGACTGCTGACCAATCAGGTGGTGGTTGCTGAAAATCAAGGTGGCTGCAGCAATTTCTTACAATAAGACAACAATGCCTTTCTCGCTATTCTTAATCATGTCTAGCTTTTGATGGAAGTGAAAGATACGTAACTCTTCCTTTCTCTTGAACACTGAGAGGCCATAGTAGGGTTGTTAATGGCCTAATTTTAATATTGTTATGTCTCAGGGAATAGGGAGGTCCAAGGACTCAGAGGGAGACAGGGAACAGCCATTTAGTGGAGCAGTTAGAACACACACATTGATCAGTTAAATTTGCCATCTTACATGGATTCAGTTTGCGGAGCTCAAAAACAAGTATAACAATAACATCAAAGAACACTGATCACAGATCACCGTAACGATGTAATAATCATTTTAAATTCTGAAATATTGTGAGAATTACTGAAATGTGACAGAGACGGACACAGTGAGCACGTACTGTTGGAAAATGGCACCAATAGACTTGCTTGAACATTCTGTTTATAAACAATGAAATGTCTGTGAAACACAATAAAGCAAAGCACAAAATGAAGTAGGCCTGGAATTAAATTGTACATGTAAGATTTGTGCATTTCACTGTATGAAGCGTAGCTCAATTTTACTTCAACTAAAAAAACAAAAATGATGGAAAGAGGAGATACACATACACATTTCAGCATGTATCACCATGTTTCAGATGCACATGATTCCAGCAGTCAGCCCATTCATTGTTTTGCAAATCTCATTGGTTCTAATAATTCTTACATTGACCCAAAGCAACAGTTAGGCTTAAAGCAAAAAATGGTGGAGACGCAGTACACCAGTTAGTTAGGCTTAGAGCAAAAGAGATGAGATAGAAATTTGAAACCTGATGAACCTGCTCAGGGACTTTTGTGTCCTGAATGCCAAGTTGTGGAATACAGGGTCGGTGCATCTCCTAACTGAATCCTGAGTTTGGATATCAGAATCAATGGGTAAAGCATGGAATGCGTAGTGCTTCCTATATCTTTGATACTGGTGCAGGGAACAGAGCTGGGTTATTGGAATCCTCACCCCCATTTTTATGCATCTATCTAGATTGATACATAAGAATCATAAGAATGTATCAATCTAGATTCTCCCAGAGAGATACTTTCCTTTCTCAAATCCCCATAGAAATTTGTACCACTGTACTATATGTGGCATTTTAATTGTGTCCATATCACATTAACCTTTCCTAGATGGTGTAACTAAAAGGCTAAGAACTGCTTTCTCATCTCTGTCACCCATAGCACCTAGAACATCCTTCAGTTTAATCAAGTGCTTAGTAAAGGTTTTAAATGTTTGATGGATTAGGTTTGGTTGCACTGGATAGAATAACCTTTATTTTTAATGGAACCACACGTCAGAAAATAGTAGCAGGGACTTGAAAAATTGAATTCAGCTGTGCCTTCGTGTAATGAATAGTTATCAACTACTTACAAAGTGTAAGACAATGACCTAAGAAATACAAAAACAAAAAAAAAAAATGATAAATAAGACCTAGTTCCCACATGCAAAATTCTACCAGGTTGGTAAGAAAAAGACAATGTGCAAGCTGATACACAATAAAAAGCAGAAAGTCACGGGGGAAAGCAAGGAAGAGATGCATTCGTACGGTTACTTCATATTGGAGAGCCTTGTTGTCTATTAAACCAACCTTATTTCCTGTCCAGAGTGTGCAGTGGGGAAAGCCAAAATAAATACTAGTAAGTAGCTGTAGCAATTTTCATGTCAATAAAGGGTCAAGAAGAAAGTTTTCCTGAGAAGGGAAGATTTGGTATTCCTTCTAGAAACATGAGCAAATGGGAAGTAATGCTGCAATTTCCAACTGAGTGTGTTCCTCTCTTCCTTACAACAGAGAGCAGTACCCTGTGAGAATCCCTGGTTTCTTACTTCATCTCTGCCCGTAACAAGACAGGTGACTTGGTCCATTCACTTGGTCCCACTATACCAGCAGTTCTCAACCTGTGGGTTGCAACCCCTTTGGGGGGTCAAACGACCCTTTCACAGGGGTCACCTAAGACCATCCTGCATATCAGATATTTGCATTATGATTCACAACAGTATCAAAATTACAGTTATGAAGTGGCAAAGAAAATAATTTTATGGTTGGGGGTCACCACAACATGAGGAACTGTATTAAAGGGTTGCGGCATTAGGAAGATTGAGAACCACTGCACCGTACCATAGCTTTTACACCCATAAAATTAGAGAAGAGGACAAAATGTTTCCCTAAGTCTGTCTACCCTGACTCTAAAAATGTCACAGTGCTATATTCTGTGGCTCTGTGATCTTAATCACTTTTGATAAGATCACTTACATGATTTTGGTAATTGGAAAAAGGTTGTTGGGTTTCTCAAACTTCATTGATAGGCATGCTGACTTCATTGATTGTATTTTCAGTGCTATCAATGTTAACTATTTTTTTATAAAATCAAGTGATTCTTATATACTTCAATGTTTAACTTTATCCTAAGCAATAATTTCAATGAAAGCATACGTTTTAAGTGTTACTTATGTTTTTCTAATACACACTAAAAAAATACACAATTATTAGATTTGCCTCTTGTACCACCAATAACACATATATATATTCTACTTTAAGAAACACTGCTTTACTATATTAAGTAAGAAAGTCATATCCAGCGATTTTGCCAGTTGATTAGAGGAGTCAGTCACAAATGTTATCAGAACAGTTCAACCTATATGCACCAGTATTTATAAAGACTAAAAAAATATACGCTGGACTCGACAAGAGTCTTCTAAAATCCTGGGATTTGGCTCCTAAGTGGGTTTGTGCAATACCTGGAAGACAATTTGCAAAACAGATTTTTAAAGGTCAGAGTAAATTGGAGAAAAGGCTACATTACATTTGAACCTTAATAAATACTTAATAACCCATAAGACAAATAGCCATGAATTACTAGAATGATTTCAAGCACAGTGCTTCTGCATAGTCAACCTACTCGCTTATTTTTGCTCATTATAAAACCGGACTTACAGTATTGCAAAGTTTATTAGCTCTGTCCATTTGTGTATTTTACCAAACAAGACACTTGAATAATGTGGAACCAGAACCATTAGGAAAATCTACTTCCTCTCTCTTCATTTTCTTCTCTATGTGGTCTCCTCTGCCCAAGACAGCTTTATAATGTCTTTCTCATAGAAAGGAAAAAGCTTGAAGATTCCTCTAACTCTGTCTTTTTTTATGGAGGTTGTTTATTTCTTGAAGGAGGGTGTGTGTGTGTGTGTGTGTGTGTGTGTGTGTGGACAAGCTCAGGTCCTCAGGTGGAACTGTGGTTCCTGTGCTTTCGTCCTCGAAGCTGTTTTTCTGGAAGGGAATGGAGGCAGCTGTGTTTACAGCTCAAGTCTTGGCATACATTTACCAGAATCTATTATTCATATCATTCAGTATCAGGGAGAGATCTCAGGCCACCTGTCTATCTGACAAATTCACCCTTTTGTGAGCTTTCTGTTCATAGCAAATTATGTTCACATTGATGAATTGAGTTTTTATGAGCATTGCTAACTAACATTCTCACAGAAGGCCAGGGGCAAGAGCCTGCAAGTGTTTCTGGTCCATAAGTAAATGATAAAAAACAAGAGAGAGAAAGGGAAAAATGGTAGTGTTTAAAGACAATTTGCCATGGAGGGATAGTTAAATCATTTGGCAGTGCCTTAATATTTATAATTCTAAGACTTTCCATAAATTATTACAAATACTCTGCTTATAACAAGCAAAAACATGGAAAAAATCCACACGTTATTTTTCTCTGTGGCACAGAATATCCTTGAAAAATTGTTCGACATTTTGACAGGTAACCATTGACCAGAACACAACCTGGGGTAGTTGAAGTATGCCCGGCGCTAATAAACCCAGCAATTTTATACTATAATGTGGAAAACCCACAGCAATTGTAGCTTAAATTCCAGCTTGGTATTTCCATAGATACAAAATAGATTTTTTTTTTAATCCAGAAACCCTATCCTGGTTATGAAGCTAAGCCATGTGGCATGAGTTAAATAAATGAGAGCAATCTTTCACAAAAGACTAACAGAAATCCTTCTAAATGGTGGGTGGGGAGATACCCAATGTTCATACGAGAAATGACGATTTTCTCCAGTTTACATGTAAAATTGGTTCTTCTCTCAGGCTTCCGTGCCCCTTGCTTTACCCTTTTATTCTGCATTTCATTTAAAACAGCTGAAAAAGAGGGCAGGCTTTCACTGGGAAGACACATTTAATTTTCCTATTCCCACATTTCAAAGCTCTAATTCAAAATCTACTTAAAATGATAAACCTGCTTAGGTGGTAGAGCCACTAGTCAGTATGTATTTACATAAAAGGCAACTAAACAGAAATTTTACAAGATATAATAGTGAGGAATATCAGTAAAAATCTATATTTCTCGGCTCACTTTAGAACTGTGATCCTCCTCCCAAAAGACAGATTGCTACCTTTGATAAGGTACAATCTTATTCTCTTAAGTCTTACTGAAAGTCAGTAGAAAATTCTAAACCTCTCCACAGTAGCCTGCCAAAATGTGTCAGACACATCACCTCTCAACGCAAAGACACCACAGCACAAAGAAGACACTTGGCATTATCCCTTGAAAATGCACACCTTTCGGAGGAGCAAATGGGAAGTGTAGTCTGTTAAACACCATATGTGAGGGAGCCGCACCACTCTCATTTCTCCTTCCAAAAGCGCCAAGCTGCTACCTCATTGCGGTGTGTGTGCCTCCAGGGGGGAATCAGTGACAGCTGAGTGTCTACCTGGCCCTGATGTCAGTTGGCTTGTTGACCACATGAGTCTACCGCTCAATATGATACTAGGCTTGAGTGACCTCTGGGAAATAGAACGCCTGGGCCTTTATGTTAATTTAGCATATGTGAAACTTTTGCAAACTTTCCAGGGGCTGCCATTGCCCTTGCACTGTGGGTAAAATGAGGAGACTGGGTTTGTGATCTTTAGATACGGGGAGATGCAGAGGCAGGCAAATTTCTTCGAAAATTCAGCTTGGCTTTTCCTTGCAGTCCTAAAAATATACCAAATAGATGCTCTCGTTTTATTAAAAATAAACATGGGAGAGTCGTGGCAACAAAATGCTGCCATCGCAGGTTTGATGGGCATTTTCCGTAGCAAGCATGGTACCTCTTCATTCCAGATTCTCTTGAATTGTTTAGTTTACAAGTAGTCCTTCCTTTTATCCAACCATATGTTCCTATTTCAGTTCAGAAAATACGGTAAATGCAGCGTTAAGGCAACAGGACCAACCAATTTACCTGCAGGAATTTTTCACCCTAAGATTGTGGAAATCAGCATAGGAGATAGAGATGAAGGATTTCACCTTTAAGCAAGCACTTTGAAATAGAGTGCAGTCTTTGGTGGCAGAAGTATGGCAGGCAGTGGTGTGCAGCTTGGTGCCATATTTATAGTTTCGAACAGCTAAAGGACCCCCATTTTGCTCCCTGGAACTGCTGCAGCATTTTAAGCATTGCTAGAAGGCTGAAAGTTGGCTGCAGCTGGTAGAGCATTGTTCTTTTTTTAACCCATGTGATAGGTATCTTCAACAGTGTCAAACAAATTTGTAGAGCTGGTGATTAGTTGCCCAAAGAGCATAATGTATGCATTATTAATTAAAGAAGGTAAGTTTGGCTAATTGTCATTTCTATACAGTAGCAGTGCACTAAGATACATTTTAACAATCTATAAATAATTGATAATTTTTTTTCTTTCATCTTCCTTCCTAGTTTGCATAAAACTAATGACTTGGTAAATGTTACTCACTTCAAAATATTCCACCGCTTCTATGAAAATTAAACTAACACTGTAACCTTAGCAAATAAGGAGACTTTTTTCCTCCTTTATTGCAGGTTTAAAAAAAAAATAGAGGAAATATAACACTTGTAACAAAAAATGATTCTCTGAAATCCAAATGAGAATCATAAATAATACAAAATCAGCATGAAGAATGTGACTTTAAAAAATAGAATTGTCTTTAAAACTATGAAGATACAAAGACAGGCATGATCACATAGATAGACACACACCTACCGGTATGTGTGTGTGTGTGTTTGTGTGTGTGTATACCAGCATCCCCCAAGTCTTGCATCTTCAGCTTTCGGGACCCTAAAACTATGACCGAAAGCTTTGCTCCAGGATAGCTTTAATGTCTGGAGCTGGTGTTTCAGTACTTAACCAATAACTACATGAACAATCCTTTAAATCTCATTAGCAGAGGACACAATCTTTCTCAGGTGAAGTATTTGAGTGTACTTTCTATCTACTTTGTTAATCTGGTTATAACACCTAGCTGGATACTTACAGGAAGAGATTTACTACAGCAGAAATACCTAACTCCTCCTGTTTTTGAGAAGTTCTCTGTTATTTTTACAAATCCACAATCTGCCCGTCTGGTGTAATAGCACAAAAGCTTACTCTCTAATTTTCAGTGCAACTGAATACATTCCCAGAGTTATTGATGGCACTATAATTTTGCGTTTATTTTGTTTGGAATACATTGTGGTTTAAAAAAAGTATTTTTTTTAAGAAGACCCACAAACTAAAGTATTGCCTAAGTGACATATTGTTGTTTAAGCCTTCGTCGAGTCTTACATATGCTTCATTATGATAAAAAACAGGTTGTAAGGACTGATTCTGTGACCTTTTTTTCTCATTTTAACCCTACTGATATGTCACCCATGGCAACCTTAAACTGATTTTAATAGAGTCGATCCTATTATTCATTTAAATTGAGGTGCAGGAGCACTTAGACCAGGGAAATTTGCATTCAGCAAATGGGGATTTGATGAGCAGAAATGATAAGATATATGTTGTATAACATGGCCTATTTTGCTAGCAAATAAACAGCTCTTGAAATTGATAAACTTCAGAATATTTTATCCTCAAATGTTTATACATAAATGATTAAAATGCATTAGCAATTCTGCTTTTGAAAAAAAAACATATTGGGAAAACAACACAGTTGTGTTGCTTAAATTTGTAATTAACAAATTTATTACTAATTCTGTTCAGTTCTTTAATATGCTGCATTCCTGAAGAAGAACATTAATACACAATGGCAGAAAGAAGCTAATTTTAAGACTTTGGAGAAATGAATGTCTTTTAATGCTGTGTGTTTCTCTTATCTACATGCCACATTATTGTAATAAGTACATTCAGGAATAATTTCTTTTCAAATATTTTTACAAATCTTGCTCTTATTTGCATGCAAGTAAGTTGTCAGCTTAAATCTTTGAAATGCAAAATATATCTCATTTCTATATTTCATCAAGGAGCCTTTCATGTTTAATAAATTACAACTTAGATCCTCCAAGACTTTGTTTTTCATTAACTAAAAGCAAAAGGATACATTTAAAATCTTAATCACAACCTGCAAGGGTATTTGCATGTTGCTGATATTTGTCTTGATGGGACTTTTAATATTTGCAAACTAATCAGGATAGCAAGGTTATACCAATAATTTCTGAAGACAAAAAACTTTCTGCATTATTTTCTTTATTATATATTGAAGCAGAAAACTTAAAGAAAAACTTCCAGTGTCTTAGCCTCAATAATAATCTGCACACTTTTTGGCACATACTTTTCTTAGAGATTTTAATTGGAGCCATGGTCACATTCTAGTAGCACTATTGAAAAATGTGTAGAAGAATGTCACATCTGGGTTCAGCCTAGTCTTTTATTAGTGCTTGATCAGCGTGTACTGGACAGAATCATTAATATCAAACAAGCGAAGTAAATCACCCACTACCCACTCCCACCCCAATAACCACCTGACACTGAAAAAAAAACATGGACCCACAAGAGACCAAAAACATTCTTTGCTTATTTGATTTGATCCTGGTTTAGACAGTGGGTAAGGGTATTTTTGTTTTCTTGGTGTTAGTTATTATTTTTATTTGGGCCAAATATCCCAGCTGATCTCACAGGAAGTCTTCTGGACTATGAAATAGGACGGATCATCTCATCTCAGCAGAGACAAAAAAACAAAAATCTTGACAGCACAATTTCTTTATTGGGGGGGTCCCCTGGGCCACAGCAATACAATGTCACAGAAGAGGCAAACTTCTGCTGAACTTGCTGCCCTGAGACCTCCAGTTAATCTTTTGCTCTAGGATGGAAGATCAAAAAACCCCGAGCAGTTTCAAAAATATGTGGCTAATGTCGTGCAGTTAAACTGATGTAGCGTGCATGTTGTTTTGCAAGCTAACAGGTTAAATATGGCTTTGCTTTAAGATTCCCATCAAATTTCGTTTTTATAGAGAAATCTCTGAAAGCAGAAGGGGTTGAGGGAGGGTGAGGTAAAAAGAAATAAATCATTGTAGTCTCAGGAACAGTAATCCTTGTTGAGGATTTTGGCTGATTGATATAAATAACATCGTCCCCGCCATCTGTCCGAAGAGAGACCTTTCCAGTCAGTGTTAAGCTGCAACGGCAGAATAATTAATGAATGGTGTCCTTTGTGCTGGTAATAAAGACAAGACAAATTATGTTATAATCCAACTGCTGCTCATTTGTCACAGCCAAATAAAATGTCAAATAAAAGTGAGGGGGGCACTGTGTTTGTTTAATGGACTGCAAGCTACCTGTTTCTATTGTTGACAGACAACTAGAGTGTAAGTTTTGAATGTTACAGGAAAGAAAAACCTCCACACCGAAGTCGCATTTCCTTGGCAGTGGGGGCGGGAATGTAAGGAGACCATGGGGGAGGCCTGGAGATAAACACTGAAGTTAAGTTTTAATTAGAGAGCTATAATACCACCCGCTCCTCTGAGTAAGTTGGTTGCGATTACAGTGCAGAAGTACTGCCTGGAAAGTCCAAGTTCAAAACGTAGCCGAGCCATTTGCAAATCTGTGAGAATTTGGTAGGGCTCTCATCTTGCATTTTCAGGATAGACACATTCATCCAGTTGCTAGGAAAGCCAAATAATGAAAACATAGCTGGGATTTAGCAAGTTCCACTGGGAATTACCTATGATAGAGGGCAGGGCTGCACTTCCTCAGAACATGCTCCTGCTGTAAAAATTCACAAACCTGGCATTCATACAGGCATCTGTCGCTTGCTCTAATGCCAGTTCATAGTATACATACAAACATCTGCTTCCGTGCACAAAGGGATACAGAGCGCTTGACAGGTCTGTGTTAGCAGGGTTCGCAATGCCAGTTCTTTATGCAAAAACCCTAATGCTTCCCGTCAAGCCATTAGAAGTGATACAATCAGCCCAGGCCCCATTAAGCCATCAGTGTCCACCTGTGATAAAGATGGCCATTTGTTTTCTTAAAGCCCACTTAATGTCTGCTTAACTCAATTTGTCAGGAAATGTAGAACAATTTCCTCACAGCCTGAAATTTGGTAGTGGTTCAAAGTCAAAAGGCCAGGTCTAGTCCTATTCAAATGATATAATAAACAGTCTTCAAATCGAAATCTCCCTTGAGAAGCAGATGTTTACTTTTTTAAAAAAAAAATTATTAGCTGGAAAAGAATAACATTTGCATCCTTTATTATTATTTTTTTTTATTTCTGAAGTCCTGGAATATGTCTACCAGTTAAAAGGACTGCGCTGGATTATATGAGAAAATAACTTTATTCTTTTTTCAATTTCAAACAGAAAATGATTTTAGAGAGAACAGAAGAGTCCCTGCAAAGCTCTAGTCTTTCACCATAGCAATCCCTTCTGACCTTTTTAAAGAATCCCATTGCAATATGCACAAATTTGCTTTTTAGTCTAATTCTGTTTTAAAATTTCCCATATTGTTTACATTTATCAGAGATCAATGTTACCTTTTAATGTACCTTAAGACTAGAAATCACATGACATTTTCTGAAAATATTTTATTTTGAAAATGAAATACAGGGGCTGACTTTGCTCCACCCTAAAATCCCTTTTAAACACATGGCCAATTTCCTATGTTAAGATATCTGGAGGGCAGAAAGGAATCAGAAGACATTTCCAACATTGACCAACAGGGGGCTCTCTTAAATATTCCATATACACTGGCTTCCTGCTGTTTCATACGAATTGTCCATACAATTCTAACTCCAATTTTCACTAAAAATTAAGCTAAAAACTTTGATTCTTGCTTGTCCAACAACTTCCACATTCAAAATATTTAACTTTTCGCTCTCAGTGTTCCTGCTTTAGTAGAACTAGTAGCTAGCTGCTAATGTTAACTCCAATTTATCAGCTCACTCTGAGCGGAAGGTACACTGAAGAACTGAGTCAATTGTCTGGATAATTTAATTAACAGATATTAATTGGGCATCTAATACATGCAGAGCAACTGAGGCAAAATTGAAGTTTAGGGATATAAATCAGCTGAATAACCACTTCATTTCAATCCTTTTCTCTCCAAGTAGAAAAAACTTTAATGATCTATTTTCCAAAGAATAAAAATTGATATGGGTAAAAGGCCCAGGCAGCAGAATAAAATGTGTATCTCAACGCAAATTTTTTGAAATAAATAGCTTCCTTTTTTTTACTTAGAAATATCACCATGGCATCTTACCCATGAGCTAGCATTGTGTATATAGTGTATATTTTCCACTCCTCAGAGGCTCAGTCCACTAGGTAATAAAATTCCCTAAGAAAGGATTTGATTGAGGAAGAACCAGAAATTAGAATAGGATACTAGACTGTATTTACATACTTTGCACTGCAGGATCTTTGGTCCTTCTTCAGCTTGCAAATTCATAGTCTTAGAGCATTTTATGTCTTCTGTACTTTCTCTCTGAAAATGCCCCTACACCAAATACTTTCACCCAAGAGAAGAAAGTGGCAAACTCAGACTTTGCTTTCTTGATTCTGGAATACATTCACTAAATAAAAGATTAACTGCAACAGAAATACCTAGAGGAAAGTCGAGTACATGATTTCCCTAGAAATGATTTGATCTGTGAAAAAAATAGTTTATCTTTCTGTTACATAGGCCAGACTATGTAGGTTATCATCTTACCAAACACAGAGAATTACTTTTATTATAAAAATAACAAAGCTCATTATCAAAAATGTAGAAAATACATTGTAAAATTGAAAAAAAAAACCATTCCTACTCCTACTATGCAAAAATAACTTACCACAGTTAATATGTATTTCCTGTCAGTCTTTTTAACCAGCTGCTCAACAAAAGTGTAATTTTGTGACATCTAAACAATTGTTCAAAACTTTAAATTACTTCTTTGTACAGATTTTTAAAATAACATTTTTTTCTGAAATTAACTTGAAACATGCTAAACAGAAGAAAATAAAAGGTGTTACTTCACCACATTTTGGGTAGATTCCCTTTTGATCTATTTACTCTGCGTTTGTTTTTCCTTAGCCTGCTTAACTTTAAAATACGTGTAACATAGGAAAGCTCACATATAACACCTAGCATTATTGGATTTTTTCAGTCTTTATCACTTTAACTGCCCCCACTCAATTTTTTTCTAGGCAGTTGTTACAGACACAAGGCGTGTTTACCCTCCCCGAGAGGGAAACATCCTGCTGCTCTCTCTGCAGCTTTGGTTTTTAAGAGGAGAAGAGGTAATTTGTTTGATCTCTCTCTAGCGCAGCAGTCCAATAATGGTGTTTTCTAGCAAAGTCCAGAATGAACAGCACTACTCATTGTCTTAAATAATCATCGCCTGCCCCCAGAGCTTTCACCCAAACCATGAAGAATGGACACAAGAAAGGTATTTCCTGTTCCCAAGAGCTAAGTGGAAGCCAGGGAGAAATAATCCAATGGGGCCCGAGTTTCAGATCCCAACTGAAGGTGCTTAGTTTTGCTTACAGGATCTCAACTCTTGAGTTACAATTTTGGATTCATCACTTAGTAGACTGACATAATCCTTCAAGTAAACTTTACAGGATAATTGTGTTATTATAAATTAAATCTTTACATAGATGAGACTGCCTTTCTGTTATCTTAATATGCAAAACATAATTTTAAATGTGCACAATTTTAGGGCCACATTTTTTTACCTTATAAACTCAGTAGATACTGCTTCATTTTGTGAGGGTTTGTTTGTATGTTTGTTCGTTTTTGTTTTAGGATTTACTAAGAAAAGTCTTAGGAAAGCCTGAATGTTTGTTAATGTAGTCCTACTGTTTGTTTGGGGTTTTTTGTTTTTTTTTTTTTTTTTGAGACAGAGTCGCAAGCTGTTGCCCTGGGCAGACTGCTATGGCATCACAGCTCATAGCAACCTCAAACTCTTGGGCTCAAGCGATTCTCTTGCCTCAGTTTTTCTATTTTTAGTAGAGACAGGGTCTCACATTTTGCTCAGGCTCATCTTGAACTTGTGAGCTCAAGCAATCTACCCGCGTTGGCCTCCCAGAGTGCTAGGATTACAGGCGTGAGTCACCGTGCCAGGCCATGTAGTCCTACTTTTATCTGAATAATGCTCTATCCTTGTCATTTGAAAGTTTGCGAGAATATATCAAGATACTTTATCTATTCAATGATATTTCTTTAGAACCTAGCTGATATTTTCAAGATTGAAATAAGCTTTTTTCAGAGTTTTTTAAATTTGGTTTGTTTTTTGAAACAGAAATGTGAGGTTTCTGTGACCCCAGCTAGTGTGCACTGGTGTCATCACAGCACACTTCAACCTCAAATTCCTGGGCTCAGGTAATCCTTTTGCCTCAGCCTCCAAAGTAGTTGGGCCTACAGGCGTGTGCAACCATGCCTAACTAGTCTTTTCTGTTTTTAGTAGAGGTGGGGTCTTCCTCTTGTTCAGGCTGGTCTCCTCCAACTCCTAAGCTCAAGTGATCCTCCACCTCAGCCTCGCAGAGTGTTAGAATTAAGAGGTGTGAGCCACTGCACCTAGCTTGAAATAGTTTTTTAACTCACAGGAGCTGTCTTTAATTTTGTCCTTGGTTACTGGGTATATTTCATCATTGTGGTTTCTTCCTCTCATACAGATATAAACTGTAAATAATCTCTCAGCTCTCTGACTTCCAACATGTCTTCTTCCTCATCAGTTTTATGTCTCATACTTTGGGAAAACTTCTCAAGTTTTTCATCCATATCAGTGACCTAATTTTTCTGTAGTAACAATTCGACCTTTGATGCAAAATTTAATTTTGTTTTGCATGTTTGGTTTTCACACTTTTCTTCAAGTCCTCATCTTTTCATATTACCTTTACATCTTACCTTATTCTTTCCTGATGACTTGCTAATCCTTTTCATTCAACTCTTTGGTGTATCAAATCTGATCACTAAATTGTTTCCTAATTGTCTAGTGTCATTGTGAGAGTTCTGAACTTCTTCTGAGCATTGTCTTCTTACTTGAAATGAGTTTTTTTCATAGGTCATACATTCTTGGAAATTTCATCATTCATCTCAGAAGGTAGCAATGTATCCAACATTCTATTCATATTATCTTTTACTCTTTGTTTCACTTCTAGCCTAAGCTTTGCCTTGGAGCTACACTAGGATGACAAATTGATAATCACAGCTCTTACATGAATTTTCATCTAATGTGTCTGTTCTCATAGGACCCCATTACCCCCTCCCCCAACATGGAATTTTCTTTCACCCCAGTTCCTTGACTCTCTGGCACTCTAAAATATGAACTATATAAAACCTTGGAATTCCAAGACTTTATTCCTAAAGAATTTTGCAAGTCTCAACACCCTACCTGAAGCTTTACCTGTGGAAGTGTAATTCCTAAGGTGATGGTGCCGTTAACAGGACTTCCTTTCCACCTTCTTTCTACAATGTGCTCAGTTATTGTGTGAAAATCACCACCTTTAAATCATCTCAATTCAAAGAGTAATCTTGATCTGTAGTTTAGAAAGAGAGGGGATTTGTGGGGAGCAGAAGGGAAACATTCACCCTACTCTAAACAGCATTAGCTGTGTAGGAAGGAAAGGGCTGCCCAGTTTTCTGGTTGGCATAGCTTTGAGGTTTCTATTCTAAAAATCAGGCAATTGAAGAAAAATAAGAATGCTTCTATCTGCTTTCAGAAAGGTGGACTCTCTTGTTCAATAGCTCAGCCAGTTCCAACCACTGGCATTTGCCAATTAAGTCTAATATGTCTTCTAGTAAATTATTCTTCATTTTTTGTCACTGTGTTGACTGTCAGTCCTTGCTTAACGTATTTTAAGAATTCTAGTCTATTTTCCTCAAGCATATTTAGTGACAAGTTTCAAGAAGTGATTAGGTGTTGCCAACCGGATGCCATCAAAACCAAAAGTCAAGATTTAGATCAGCTCTTTCTGGAGGGCATCACATTTCAAGTTTTCATTCAAATTCTTCTAATTCTTCTCTGGGGTGTGACCCCTGCCTACGGCTTCTTCTTTATATTCGTGTCTTTACCTAGAAATGATAACAGGCCTGAGAGGAGGATATTTATTTTTAGTGCTGCCATTTGCAAGGACCTTTGAGCTTCTAAGAAGATGCTTAGGATCACAAAATATAAGTCAATCATTGTATTGTAATGATAGATTTCAGAGTATTATTTTTCCATTTGGGGGATTTTTTTTCTTTTCACTATCTAAACCACACCTTGGTTCTTTATGAAAAGAATTTTGGATTTTACATCATAGAAAAAGTTTCTCTTGGCTTGCCTTGCTGGTAAGGAGGTGTGTGAATGGTCTCAAGTTATACATTTGCAGAGGAAATACCATCCAGATGCTCAAGTCAGCCTTTTCTTGGCAGACAACTAAGAAGTATACCAAAACTGAATCTGAAATCTTTAACAAAAGAATTCCAAAAGCTCTGACTTTGGAATGGACATTAATTAAATGAAATAGTCATATCCCCTATGATCAGAGTTTAACTACTATTAACCAGAGTTCACCACACAATTAACACTTCGAACTATTAACAAACAGAATTATAGCAAGAAATTTTGAGGTTAGAATAGTGGATGAGCATATTCCCTTTCCCAGCTCACTGTCCCTCATCTTTAAAAAAAAAGAAAAGAAAAAAAATGTACCATTCCGGTCATAACGAACTGTGCAGATTTTGTTTTCAGAGCGGTATTTGCCATTACATATTGCACATAATGTATGGCACTGTTAGGAGGAAAAAATTGGAGTCAAAGTGGCTGGAAAGTTAGGTCTGCTCTGTAGCACTGTGAGATTGTTGACATCTGCCGAGGTTGGAGCGCTCAGTAAGCAGGAAATGGGGTGTCACTCTGAGTGGTAGTTTACCATTATCCTGGCATCCTAATGAAGTGTCTGCAGTGCACAGAGCTTCTGGATGGCATCTTAACGCACGGCTAAGCAAAAGCACTTCTCTCCCTGTCACTGTCATCCATCTGCCTGCACCCTACTGTAGCCAATGGGATGGAACCATGCTACAATGTGCTATAAGCCATTTAGAGTTGCACATTGCATAATCAGTCCCATCAAATATGTAAAAAATGGCTATTATTGGTTATTTTCCTCAAACTCCGGCACCTGGAGTTTGATACATGAAAGTTAAACTTTTCCAAGTGCTGCTTTTGCTATTAATTCTCCGTCCTCATTCCACTCCATCTAAATGGGAATAAGTTGCAACCTCATTGTCTTGAGTCTTGTTAATGGATTGAAGAAGTTGTATGAATATTCATTAAAGACTTCCCTGTACATCACACTTGGTGAAGCCATCAATTTACCATATAATGGAATGGTCATTTTCTTAGCAAGAATCATTTTTAAGAAAAGGGCAACTGCAGTTGCAGATTGGTTGTTTTCATCTTAGAGCACAGTGAGAGTTTTAGGTCTTTCAATAGATTCCTTTAAAGACACAGTGCGTTTCACCAAGGACATTTGCATTTGAAGCTGGCATTGTCAATGCCCCATGATTCAATTTGGTGTTGCAATATTACCACCGATGAAATTCACATACAATGGAGAAGAGAATGCTTATTATTAGGAGGCAGAAGTCGAGCAGTCAGTGTGTGTATAATCCCCCCGAAACTTCTGGATAAGGCTGCACAGCACCTGGGGCTTTCATGACAAGAATCAAAGTAGTAAGGTGGTCACAGAGTTGAGGAGCTTTCTGTAATAGAGGCAACAGCAATCTGCTAAACTGAGGGAGGGGAAAGGCAGAGAGGGTAGAGTTAGATAAACAAAAGGGCATAACATAATTTGGTTGCATCAGGAATTTTTTCACAGACATTAAAACTATGGTAAACATAACAGCGGGGAAGCTTGCACTGCAGCACAGTGGGAAGCTTAAAGCGTCTGCCGGCGCTGTGCCTGGCTCAACCACTAGAAGTCTCCGACTTTCATTAGTTCCCCAGCAAAGAGAAAAATCTGAGCGGCAAAACCCCTCACTAATTATTGTAAATGCTCCCAGGTTACAGTATTTGGGGGGCAATAATGGCAAGATGGTGTTTAACCAGAACAAAAGAATCATTCTAAAATAAAAAAAGAATAAAAGGGCTTGTTTGTTTCTGTTTGTTTTAAATCAGTGTAGCCCTTCATTTGGTTGGTCAAGCGCAGTATGTTGGAATATTAGGCCACCATTTTAAAAGGAAATTTTGGAAGTTTGAACCAAATTGTCCACAACTCCTTTTGAGTAATAAAATTACAGGTTAATTTCACAAACGACCCTCTTTCGTTTAGCCTCCAAATTTATGCAAGCATACTTCACTAGTCTCTGCAATTGTTTCCTTTGGAGGAAATTTGTAATAAAACAAAAAAAGAATACAGAGTCAAAAGTAACAAGGGAGACAGAGTAACTAATGCACGCCACTGCAAAATACTGCACCCGGGTTAAAGTCTCTTTTTTTTCAAGAATGTATAATTTGAGAAAAATATTAGACTTCTTCAGAGGGAGAGAGACCTACTGTTGATGCCCATAAACATTTAAAATGATAGATTATTTTAAATGGAATTATAGGTGTTTAATTATGCTCAATCCAGATTCAGGAATCTGGTCTCTTCGTTCATATCCCCCCCAGCTGCTGTGAGCAATACAGCACATCAGCGTTCCTTCATGTGCGAATGTTTTTCCAGAACTCATTTGCAAAAGAGTCGAAGCAATATTAAACACCACATCCAAACCTCTTTTAAAGACACAAAGAAATGGGAAAACACATCAGAACTAGACCATTGAGAAAATTCTCCTTTCAAATTTACTGTTTGCTTCACATGCTGGTATAAAATATCCCACCAAGTCCCGTTTGTGATCCATGTGAAACAATCTTGATTTGCTTAAATTGTCACATTTTTCTTGCGCATTTCTTTCTAAACGCAAAAATGGCAAAGAATTCTCCTCCCTCTTCATTATAAAAGTATAGAATTTCTGGCTTGTTTATTCCTAATGGAACACTTGAGAAAGAAAAAAATATACAAATATCTCTTTCAGAAGATTAGTTGTCTCAATCTTTTTAAAAGAGAGGATTTCTTCTCCGAGGTAAACAAGTTGGGCTTTTCACTGTAATTTTCCATTGTCAAATTAACACATTTCACTTCACTGACGTGGTCCCACAGTTTGAAAGCATTAGACCCTTTAATATCCTTATTTCATCTCTACTGTGTATTAGTGTATGTCTTTAGGACATTGATAGTTAGGAGTAGAATCTAAGCATCTTTTCAAACAAATATGTTGGAGGAACCTTCTCCTCCATTGTTAACTTCCTGAAACAGAGTCTGAAAAAACTTACCATCTAACAAAATAAAGCTAGTATACTCCTCAGGAGAACACATTTCCAAGCTAAAGATGTCAGGCAAAACATGGCGTAAGTGTTTTGAAATCGTGCATAAGGCATGTTGTCTGATCTACTGGTAAACATTCTATAGACAAAGTCAAGAATGAAGAAAAGTCTGGCCATTAAGTCAAAAGAAAGAATAACCATTTTTTTTAAAGTAGATAATTTATCAATTTTAATTTCTAGAGTCCTTTTACAGAATTTATAGGAAAGTCCCCCAAATACAGTGAAAGTGTATCTGTATGTACACCTGCCATCTATGTGTTTCTTCAAAAATTATATTAAAGGTGTTAATGAAAAATGGCTAATATCCTCAAGAAACTATAAAAAAAGAAGGGTGGGAGAGAGGAAAGCAAGCCATGGCAAAAAAATCTAGGCTCAGCAGCTTTCTGGGGGAAATGGTGAAATGTGACTATGTGATTTATAATGAGAAAAGGTATCTACAACATACAATTTTCTACCTAGCTGCAAATAATAATTCATAGTGATGTCCCTTCCAGATAAAAGACCTTTGCTATGTAGGACCCATGTGGTAAAATGATCATGATAAATGTCAGACCAGTGCAGGTAACGGCTTTACAAACCATTAAGATTAGCTGGCTCTTTTTTCCGATGATAACAGTAACCATGCTGTGACTCTATGTGGTAATAATATCTCAGCCCTGATAAATGCCAGAGCCAGGCAGAGGTGTTTATCATTCCCAGTTCAGAAATGCTGACTAAAGTTACCACATGTTGCCTGTTTTTCTTCTTTTACAATAGTCTCAAAATTATTTTTAAAAAAGCTGAATCATAAAATTATTTTATTGCCCATTTCTTAAAGGATTTTAATGCTTATTTAATTAATAACTTTCACTTGCTCTTTGGGTCGCTGTGTGGCCGTCAAATTAACTCGCCAAGCACGCAGTCTACCATGCTAACATCTCCCATCCTCTTGAGAGGATGTTTTGTTCAAAATGAGTAGTTATGGATAAAGTTTAATGTGCTTTCTTTTAAAAAATAGATTTCAACCCAAAAGACAGGGAAAAGTTTTCTTAGCTCACATTATTCCTAATTATGATATAGATCTTAGTTGTTTTCAAGTGAAATTTTTTTATTATCCTATAAATTTCATTTGTTTACCAATGGAAAGAGTCAGAACATTAGACACATTAAAATCTTCAAACCTTGAAAAGTATTCATAACATTTCCAGCCTTATGAAAATGTACAAAGATAATGCTTTATATAAATAGCTACTTGAGTATTTGAAATGAATTATTGGTTTGCAATAAGAAAGATGTTAAATGACTCAAAATGGTCTTTTAAAAAAAAACCTTTCAAACCAGATATAAATGCGTAAACATAGTATCAAGAAAATTTTCATGGGAGAATTGAATTTCAAAGTAAAACAGTGAGCTTTATTTTCTCAGCACAGACTATCACCTAAAGATGAATTAGTGTCATTTGTAAGTTACAGAAATGTACTTGGCCACCGTGACACCTTTAAAATTACTTTGGAGAACAAGGAATTCTGGGGAGGACAATGGGATCATGCTTTTCCTGTGAAGATCGCTGCTGGAGTGTCAGCCACTGCCTGTTCTTCAGTTCAGACAAATAGGGGCAATGCTACAAAACTGAGGGGGGCAAAGTTTGGTGTGAGAGCCAATTTCAGGGCAATGAATTTTACGGAATGTTATCATTCTAAAATCACTTGCACCAAAGCAATCAATAGCCTCTATTAAAAGAACTTAGAGCCTAAAACTTGAATACGTTTTCCAAACCTGCCCCTCATGTGAGATCGACATATCAAAAGTCACAGATATAGTGACCCAGACATAGTTACCTGTAAAAGGACAGCTATCACTACTTTCCTGAATGTATTTTGAATGTGTGAAGAAATTAAGTTTAATTCATATCTGAATTACTTTGAATTTTGGGAGGGAGGAAATTATGAGCTAATATCTCAGAAGCTTTTGGCTTAAACAGTCAAAGATGATCCCTTAGTCAAAAGAAAGATACAAACTTAGATGATCCCTTAGTCAAAAGAAAGATACAAACTTCACTGGTACTATACTGCGTCATGCCCATGTTTAATATATACTCCGTATTATGACCTATTTTATAATTTATCTGCCCCTCTGCATGGTACGATAACAGCATACCAACAAACTTTGTGTATGTAGGACATAAGCCTTAATAAATATGTTTAATACTCTGTAGATTATTTATGAAATAAATATTTTAATTTTAATAATTTCATACTTATTATTATTATTGCTTAATATTTTGATGCAGCAATCATCTGACTTCTTTTCTGAATGTATTTATCTTCATTTATTCTTTATGAGTTTTTTGTTTCTAGTCCTTATCTTAAACATTGTTATTGTTATTAAATTTTAAACCTTTTAATTATGTGAAGGCAAAAAGTAGAAACCTAATAAACACATGTAAAAAGAAAAAATAGTTTCATACTTGTTCATTGTGAAGAGCAAAAGTAGAGGTGGAAGGAAATAGAAGTAACACTTCACAAGACTGCTCTTAGCAATGCTTCTACCAGCATGCTCTGGGCAGCCTAGTTTCTCCTGTACCAGGAGCAGACTGCCCTTTAAAAAAGTGCTGAAGTGTCCAGGGACCTGAAGCTTTCCTCATTGATGGAGTTGTGGACTCATGCCAATAAACTGGCCAGCGTGTTTTGTGACACTGACATTTCTTGTCTGTGGAGAGTTCCCATTTTTTAAATTTTTTCTCAAAGGGCTGGATTATTCAAAGAACAAACAAACATTAATATTTGCTGGAAGGAGAAACTATGAGTCCAAGAAAATCTGGTGTGAAGATGGGGAGATCAGGTTTAATTGTCAGGGAGCCTCGGCAGAGAAAGGAAGGAGTCGCATCTGAGTCATGTGGATTCCACTTCCTCCCGGGTCTAACCTGCAAGTAACCATCTCTCTTCTCAAGTCGAACTGTTCTCACATAGTTGATCAACATCTAAAGCCAAACTAAGCAGCCGTCTGCAGACTTTGAGAATGTGGCTTCCTTTCAATTAAACATAAAATATGGCTTTTCTGGATTTTTTAGAGGGGAACACAGATTCTTGAAAAATTGCAAATTGTCATCTACAGGTTAGCCTTGTGGTCATGGTTATTCCTTATTTATGATGCAATGACATTTCTATTTGTAATATAGTATATCTACTCATGAATGACAACCAGTCTTTGATAATTGACACCATTCTATGTATTTACAGAGCTAACACATACTGGGTCCTGCTCCTATTGTTAGAAAAGCGTAGTAGAAAGTAAAATTTAGAGCTTCACATGGATTCAGAAACAACCATAAGCTATGAATAGTCATCTATTAGAGCTGATAGGACAACTAGAAAGGAAGATTTTAAAGAGAAGGGGTGCTTACAGTTAAGGATCACTTACTATAGGTGCACTTACGGGCATTAAAACATTTAATGCTGCAAAAAAATGAGATGTGTATAATTTTTATGTACTTTTAAGCAGAGAAGTGGAAGCATCAAGAGTTCAAGCATCTTGCCCAGAATCATGGAGCAGAACAAGAATTCTAACCCATTTCTTTCAGACTCCTCTGTAATATACCACTTCTCTTATTTACAACATGAGTTTGAAATATGTGTATATTTGTATCTATTTGTTCAGTTTAAATCTGTCCCTGAAGCATCTATCTCTTCCTAAAGTAACTATAAGCAATTTAAAAACATTTATCATGAAGTTATTGTCATCTTTCGGATGACTCTTCAACCTCCCAACTCATGTTTTGTCATTAAAAAGCATATCCTCAAAGATTTGTATTCAGTCATAGGGCATGCTAAAACAAATAAAATGTCCTCTGAAGACACTCATTCCTCTTCTATGCAAGGGCAGTCTCTAACTAAATTCAGAAATGGCCATGACACAAGAAATATAAAATTGAGTAGAAACTGGAGAATCCCTTTCTTCCAAATATGGCCCTGACATAGAGTGGCTACCATGTTTTTCATATAGCATG
The DNA here is from genome assembly GCA_963574575.1 of Galagoides demidoff. Classification (NCBI taxonomy): domain Eukaryota; kingdom Metazoa; phylum Chordata; class Mammalia; order Primates; family Galagidae; genus Galagoides; species Galagoides demidoff. Next base: position 47,845 of record CAUYQV010078083.1, read on the forward strand.
AATTAAACATTTCAGAATAACTTCCAGAAGCAGAACAGCTGGGAAACTGCTAACTAACCTCCTTAAAACAAAGGCATACAGTTGTCCTTTAAGACTTGCAGACAAATGGGATGAATAGTTACTCCCTGTCCATTGGCTACTGGGAGAATCTGATCTTTTCTTCCTCGGGGTGAACCTATATAACAAAAGCAGAATTTGTTCTGAAATGTGATTTAACATGTAGCTATAAATAAGTTAAGAATAATAAGGGGATGGATGATAAGACCAGAAAAGTATCCAGCGTACTCAGGTCCAAGGTTCTTCAGTGTGCAGAACTCTTTCCATTGTGGATATAACTTTATCTTAGCTCTTTTCTAAAAGGCATTCGTTGTAAATGTGCTTGTTTTAGTATCATTTCATGCAGTAAATGCAAATGTAACTATCGTAAAACACATTTTGAAAAAAATGTGCCCTCAACATCACGAATGGGGGGAAACTCTAAAGCTGCATTCTTATTATAACATTAAGGGCTATTTCACACTGTGTAGATGTTACTTCTCCTACTAACATCTAAGTATTTGAAGAAGGTCAGTTGCAACAATGAATGAGTTTGGTAAGTTTGGGAACATGGGGGCAAGTGGGTAAAGAGTGAGCATGAATAAGAAACAATTTGGAATCACTGTTGGACAGAGGAAATGAGCCACTGCAGGACAGTTTCATAAGCAGTTACGGGTTCACAGCTCAGAGACCAAAGGGGCTGGTTGGACATAAGTGAGGAAATAAAACAAAGATAATAAAGAGCACAGAATAGATACAAAAATAAACCATAGTAGAGTAAGGGTAGGCACAAATGTGACATAAAAGGGAAAGAATTAGGGGGTCATTTTTTCGGAAGGTTTTGTATGAGTTTCTTAGTGTACAATTTACCTTAGAGATTCTCTAATCCTCCATGTAGAAAAAGTTCCTTCCCAGCCCCCCCCCCAGCCCCAGTCATAATGTAAAAAGTTAGAGATCTCTCAAAGTCTTCTCAGAACTTGCAATGCTTCACAATAATGAGAAACCATATGCTGAAGGAAAAATATTAATAGAAAATGCTGTCTTTCAGATGCTCACTGAATCAATTGCAGACAGTTGATGTGTCTTCAGTAAGCTGTGTATGAATCTTAGCTCATTAACCACTCCTGTATTATGTATGCTGATTCTCATTCCTAATATGACACATCAATAAACCAGATCTGAAAAGGTGTCATTTCGATTTTAATGTATCCAATTGTATTTTAGATATTCCCCCACTTAGAAGTGTTTGTGTTATTTCCTGATTTTACAAGCTCTGGAAGAGTGGGTATGGTATTGATTTGAATGGGAAAACACTGCTTTCCTATAACCTTTTCTAAAGATTTTGTTCTGATTATGTTGTAAGAAAAATAAATTGTTCCTCCTTCACAATCTTTCAGCCTTCTCTAAGCCACCATGCAGTTCCCCCTCTAGAACAGAAGCGTAACTTAGCCACAAATATGCACATGCCACTGTCCATTGTCTGATTCTAACTTGGTGTGAAGGAGAAAAAGAGAAAAATACTTTATTTTTCATGCAGAATGTTTCTTATAGGCCTACTTGAAAACCATCATATACTTTTCTGAGAATATTCATTCATAACTGGGCTGCCCACCAATCAGATCATCTATATTTCAGCTTATCACAAAGTATTCAGGGTGTTGGGCAGTGCCAGGCTACCATAGCAATTGTATTTTCCCCAACTGGCACCAACTCAGTTCAAGAATTAGCAACCATAGTCTGAATGTCACTGCAAGCAGATAGTATGCTAATTTCTAGAAATAAAAGGTGAAATAGACCTCAATAAAGGTGGGGGAGGGGAAAGGTGAACTTTTATAGAGTACTGTAAGTTTTACTAGTAATTGTGCTTGGTACATTACATACTATCTTGTTTATTCCATAAAACTATCCTTTTAGATATTGTTCAAAGAGAGTAAGAAACTTGTCCAAGACTACACAGCTAATAAAAAGCTGTTGTAGAATTCAAACCAAGGTTCATCTATTCTAGTCCACATTCTTGTCTTTCGTTAATTCACTAATTCTTTCGAATATTTATCCCACTACATGCCCATTTAAAAGATGCCTAACTTTATAGGAAAATTCCCCATTTATTGGGGCGGGGGAGAACTGACAGGCATTCAAGCAGTGGAAATACCAACTGTTGTGTAAGTAGAATATTCCAAGTGCAATGGAACACAGAAGAAAGAGAACAGTCTCTATCTAAGAAAGCTAATAATTCTTTTACTGGTGACTTAACAAACTTGGTAATGTTTTAATTCCTGCTCAAGCACCATGTCAATGACCTTGTAAATTCAAGTACTCCAATTATGCAATGCTCAAGCTTTTCTAAACCCACCCTGACTTTAGGTTCCCTAAAACTAAGGTTTGCTGGATGCAGCCATTATGTCAACTCTCCACTTATTGTCCAGCAATTTGCAGCTGCCACTTCTATAGCCCTCAATGTTAACTTACTCTCTTTTTGGAGATTCTGACCTTGACCTGATTATTACTATAGTCAGAGACTTCAGTGACATTAGTAAGGTCTCTTCTCCTCCCCTTCCCATATCATTTTTGTTGCTTGAAACAAATATTTCACCAGATCCCAATCTATGCAGAATGTATCACCTCCTTGAATATATACGTGTGTGTGCACATGTGTTTATATGTGTGTGTGTTTATATGTATATGTGTGTATGTGTATTATATAATCATTGTTGTGTGGTATTAGCTTCCGATGGTTAGATGCAAGGCATTCAGGCATCCCTAACAGCTCTGTCCTCGGCACAGCAATTTCAATCTCACCTTTTCGAACTCGTTCTACCTTTTTTTCTGGGTTTATGGTATTTTACAGGCCCCAGCTGGTCATGTGAAGCATCACATCTTCTTACCACCTTTAAACTACAAGGGGGCTTTGTACTCCTTGGCAAAAAAGATTAGGTCTGGCATAGACTAGGATGTTGCAACTTTCTTTCTTTCTCTTCTCTCTGCCCTTTGTTTCTTTCATTTGCAGTTGTCTAAGCCATATTATGTTGGAACTCTTCTAAGAATAACTGCAATTTTGAAAGCTTTGACTGTGGGAGGCATTATTTATAGGTCTTTGTGGTTTTAGGAGGAAAAAGAAAAGCTTCCAAGCAGAATTCTACCAGGAAGACTGCCCCCACCCCACTTTAGCCAAATACCATCTTCTTCAGGATATTTTCCTATCATTCCTTATAAAAAGTTTCTTTTGTAACAATGTAGTAAAGAAACTGCCAGTTTGTAAGCTAACTCTTCCTTACCCTACTATACAAAGTTTATATACCTACTGACAAAAGATCATGAATTGGGCTTTTGAAAGTACATCTTATTAGGAGGTGTGTTTGGTCTTAGCATCAGAGATCCATCCCCAAAGGCTTCTTTTCTACGTCCAGGAAACCCACAGGCAGGCAGTACGGGATTGGTCTGACTACTCGACAGAGGCAGGGCAGCCGTTTCTGTGTGTTCCACTCTGCAGAGCTTTCATTGTTAACATCCCCTAATACAGCCATTCCATCTACATTCAAAGAGGCAGAAAGGAAAAAAGGCAAAAGGGCCAAAGAGTTAAGTCAGCTCATAGTAGGCCTCTCAGAAGGCCCCTCCAACTCTGTCACTTCAGTCTCATTGGCTAGACTCGGTCACAAGGTAAGTCCAGGTGAAAACAGACCCTTTCACCTGGAAAATGGGCCCTTTCCCCTGGGTATATTGCCATCCTGTCCACAGTGAGACTGTCTTACTAAGGAAGAAGAGAATGGATGTTTAGTGGGTGTCGTGTCTGCCTTATAAATTATTCTCTTGAATATCACCTTTTCCACCTGTGACCTCTTTAGAATCATCCGAGACTATGTGCTAAAAGTGAAAAGCATAGAAAGGAAAGCTATCTCAATCAGGGTACATAAAGTGTTTACGTTCCATAAATAATCATACATCTAGATGGGAAGGCCCTGGTTAATACTCTGAAAAGATGAATTCACTAGGAATTAGTGTTCTAAGTAACTCAATTCTTATTCTGCCAACCATGCCCATAAAAGGGGCGGGGGGGACCAAAACACAAAATAAGGGAAGGCATTCTATGTTCTGTGCAGTTTTGAACAACTTCCTATTTTAAGAAATGTATATGGGCAGGTACTATGCTATTTCAATTTTTGTGTTTTACATTCTCTTATTTTACATGTGTGTGGGAAGAGTTCTTTTTTTAAGAGTTTCATTCTGTTGCCGAGGCTAGCGTGCCGTGTCATCATATTCACTGCATCACAGACTCCTGGGCTCCAGCAATCCTCCTGCCTGAGCCTCCTCAGTAGCTAGGACTACAGGCATATACCACCACACCTGGCTCATTTTTTCTATTTTTAGTAGAGACATGGTCTTGCTCTTACTCAGGCTGGTCTGGAACTACTGGGCTCAAGCAATCCTCCCACCTCAGCCTCCCAGAGTGCTAGGATTATAGGTGTGAGCCACCACACCCAGCCTTATTGTCTTATTTTAAAACAAACCAAAATATGTTAGAGAGAAAGGATGACATAGAAGCAATAAAAAATAATCATTGCCCTTCCACAAAATCAAACATACAATAAAATATGTGTAATCAGATTGCATTGTGTGTCCTGCTTAGTTTCCTACTACTGTTGTAAGTACATCTCAAACTCAGTGCCTTAAAACAACACAAACTTACCTTACAGTCCTGGATTTTAGATGTCTGAAATCAGTTTTCTTGTGCAAAGATCAAGATGCTGGTAGGCCTGTGTCACTTCTGGAGACTGTTCCTTGTCCTTTCTGGCTTTTGCAGGTGTCATCATTCCCTGTTTTCTTCTCTGCTGCCATTGTCACATTGCCTTCTCTCTCTGACTCAAGTTCCCGCTCCGCTTCTCTCTGACAAAGATCTTAGTGATTGCATTGGGCCTACCAGGATAATTCCGAAAATCTTACCTTCCTCAAATTTCTCACTTAATCACATCTGCAAAATCCTTTTTGGAAAAGCAGAGTCACATGGTGTGTGGATTAGGGCAGGGATAGCTTTGTAAGGCCATTATCCACCCTGCCACACCTTGTAAAATAGGAAATTTAAGAAAACTGACAGAATACCTGATCTTACCAGGAAGATCACATCAAAGTCACACTGTTTTTACCTTTAAGTTACCCTGGTCTAATTCAAAGTCATAATTAACTCAGAATAACCCAGTTGAATACACATATTTCCTTTGGTCACTGATTAGGACTTTCAGTTGCTAAGACTTAGTCTGAAATTCTTCTAAGAAAATTCTTTTTTATACCTATGAAATCTACGGTTTTTTCTAACCTTCTTTTTTATTTTTTTTTCCAGAAAAGCAAGACAATAACACGAGAATTGAAACCATAAAGTCTCTTGTACAAAAACTCCCTCCACCAAATCGTGACACCATGAAAGTTCTCTTTGGACATCTAACTAAGTAAGTTATGAGGGCTTCTGGGAGTGTAATATTATAATAATTTCCTAAATGAGCAGTGTTTAATTTTAATTCTCTAAGAGAGGCGTTTCCAAATCGATCCATTGTATATTTTTCCACCTCCCCTGGTTGACTTAACTCTTCTTGCAGCTACTAGAGAATGTGGTAGAGATAGGAAGGAGAACTCAACAAAAGGAACTTCTGAAAGAATTTATTCTTCACGGCCTCTTCAACAAGTAGACATTTGCTGATTGTTAGAATCATCACTAGGTACCAGGGATGGGCCTTCTTGACTTTGTTATCTAATGTATTCAAAAGAGCATGAAACGATTTCAGACATGAGTTCAAAATCAAGCCCTATCATGTACCAAGTGCTATGACCACAAATGAGTTACTTTAACTTCCTGAAGTCCATGTTCCCCACCTGTGAAATGTTGGTTCACATTGATAAGGTGCTGTCTTGGCTTAGTAGACAGCTAAAAGAGAGTTAATTCCAAGCAGGAAAAAAAAAGCCCATGAGGACCCCAAGAGCTTGCAGTATTTGAAAAGCAGAAAGCAGGCCAGGACCACTAGGGCCTAAAGGTGAGGGGCGGGAATGGAGTGGAGAACTAAGGGCCCAGACATGAGACCAGCATCCAGTCACGTAGGTTCTTATAGGCCACACGGAGACTCCATGGAGGGTCTTGGACCCCACCTTAAACACGGGGGAGAACCACCAGAGAGTGCTAAACTGAAGGAGTATAAAATATCACTCTGGCTGCTGAGTGGAGAATGAATTGCAAATGTGAAGACACAGAGGCCTTCATATCCAGACTGGAGATACTGGTGGCTTGAGTGGAGCCCCCAGAAAGAAATGAGTGAGACGTCCCAGAAGGAAACAGCTTGGACTTGCTGCTGGTTGGGACATAGTGTGGAGAGGAGAGGAGAAATCAAGTGTACATCTTTGGGTTTCATTTGAGCAAGTGGAAATGATAGGGCCACATGCAGAGATGGGTAAAACTGGAGGAGAAACGGGGTGCACCAGAAAAGCACATTCACGAGCTCTGTTTTGGACATGGTAAGTCTGAAATGACTGTTACTCATTTGCCTTTTGTTAACACCTTCTTTAGATAAGGCAAAGTACAGTACAAGTGGTGAGGTTTTAGCTTTTGCTCCACGCTTATATGCATAGTAATATTGAAGCCTGATAGTTTCAAATAGATTGGGCAGTTTTGCTTTTGAGAGATTAAATCACCTGAATTATCTTACCCATTACTTGGAATGAGTCATTGCCATAGATTGCTCAACTAATCCATCATATGATTTTTAATTGTGAACATAATACATGTAAGTGCACCCAAAGAAAGCAACAGAGATACAAGTCCATTTAAAACTGAAGTTTGCCTACTAGTTACTCTTAGCCTGCAGAGCAAAAGTAACTAACATTTTTGCATGTCTCCTTTCCCATCTCTTTCTAAGCCCATGCAAGCAGGTACATATGGCTATTTCTTCTGTTAAAGAACATCAGACTCCATGGTTTGTTCTGCAAATATTTTGCAACTCAATGGCCTTTCATTTCATTAGATAGATATGTCTTAATATTGCTAATGATGGCCTCGCATTCCGTGGTATGGATAGTCCATAACTTGTTAAACCAATCATTGCATTAGGAAACATGTTTGAATCTAATTCATCATATCAGTTTCTCTCTTATTTTACACTCAGGGGGAACTTTATTTCAAAATTCAGAACATCTCTTAGTACTAAAATATTCCTTCTTGTCACTTGCACATGCCGGCCTCAGTGGGAAACCCAGTGTGGTTTCGCGGAAGCATCTTGGGCTTTAAAGAAAGAGAAAGAGAAACCTAGAGTCAAATCCTTACTCTCTACTTTGCTCCCGTTATGATCTTAGGCAAGTAATAGTGGATTAAATGATATAACCCATATCTTGTGGCTATGAGAATTAAATGAGATAATGCGTATAAAATGCCTGGCACAAGGTAAGCATTCCTCAAATGTTAATTCTTTTCCCTTAGGATCCAGACACACCATGAAAGGGGTTTAGAGTTACAAATAAATACTGGAGTGCTTATCTCAGTAACTTTAACTAGACAAAGTCATAAAACAAATGGAAAAGCATACCCTTTAATGCTATGCAATACCTAGTCTTGAAGTTCTTGAGAAATATCCATTACTCAGCCTCAATTATTCCTTTTTTTTTCCCAACTGAAAGAACAGCTATAAAATGAAGAAGCTAAGAGTCAGCTAAATCCTCCTTTGGAAAAAAATAAAACACACAAGAGAATCTCTCTGGTTAAAAACCTTCAAAAGATGAAGATCCTCTTAGTCTAGGCCACATAACCCCAGTTTAAAGAATTAATGCCTGATTGTGTTTCTGATACATAAGTTAATTTCCTAATTTTGCAAAAACTTTCATTTAGTTCAGTACAGATGGAAATAGATGCTTTAAATGAAGATTTAAGATCAGATTCTTATATCACTTCACAGCATTCACATTTTAAGATTTGTCATTTATAGATGGAAAGAAAAAGTGTTATTTGTCAGCCACAAACCTTTCTTGGGTGGTGTGACCATATTTCACCCTGCACCAATTTATAAACGGGGTTTAATTATGCACAAGTGTGTGCACACGATTATATCTTGTTAAGCGTTTTTTGCTAAGTTTTTGATAAACAGCCAATCGTGGCATGTCATCAAAGCCTGAGAAGACTAAATAAGAAGATTGTTTAACAGAATTTAAATACATTCATGTTTGAAAGAATCATTAGAATGTTTTCCTTAGTCTTGATGCATTTGGTAGTTCTTCAGAAAATCTACCGTCAACACTTGTATGTAGTGTTTATTCCAAATTGTTGCAAATATATATATTTTGAAGTTTGTTTAGTGAGGGTCAGGGGATGTAATGAAGTGCCAAAAATTCCACTTGACCTACATACTCTACAGTCAGCAGAATAGCACTCCATCTTTGCAGAGCTCTGAGTTAAACACTCTCTCACAGCAGAGCAGCTAACAACTGAGAAAGCTTAACACAGCACAGTGGACTAGAGAGTGGATGGAAATCCTGTGCACAAAAGCCAGAATTTTTAAAGGATTGTGATTACATTAAGCATAAGATTGCACAATGGCCACATGGGCTGAACAGTTTGAAAGTCTAGAGTCTTCACTCTTAATCAAAGTCAAGGTCAAGTTCTATGCTTCTGCTGTCCTAGCCGGAGACCAGGAATTCAGAATAAGCTATCATCTCAAAATGCCATCAACCAGAAATATTTGTTAATGGCACTTTCACAAATTGATATTACAGTGATAGGCCCTGGAAGCTCCTGTGGTACCTTCTGAATCATCGTAGAAATGGCAAGACCGTTTCTATAAAATATAGGAGTCAAATGCATTTTCCTGTACCCTGCTTCTTTGGAAAGTCAGGGAGGCAGAGTGAAGATGAAGTTAATGGAAGGAGGACCTAGAAAGATGGCCTACTTGCTGATGGGCAGTAGCTGGAGGTTGAAAGCCAGTCAAAGGAGTTAAGTAAGAAATAGGGAACCACTAAAACTTTATGTACCAGAAAATGGCATGATGTCCTCGGTGTTTATGAAAGAGTCATCTGGCAACAGAACATATTGTGAAAGAGATAGAAGGAGAGGAGAACCCAGGAGGCCCCGTGGAGGCTATAGCTGGATCCAAGGGAGTGATGGACATTCCGTGGAAAGAAACAGTTCAAATTTGGGGATTTTTCAAGGAAAAAGTTCACACAATTTTTATTTCTTTTATTCCTTTATCCCCCATATCCAGTAAGCCATAGAGATAAGTCTGATATTTCAATGATGGGTAATTGTGAAAACAGTCCCCCTGACAGCAATAAAAATAGCAAAAGGAGATATTGTTCAGAACACTGCCCTTTTCTTTATTTTGTGAAAGCAGATGGGAGAAAGAGGAAGATGAGGTATAGAAAACAAATAAAACAGGATGAATCCCACTTTGACAAGTGTGTATTGAATCAAGCCCTCTATTTGCTGCTGATTGGGGTGCACCAGCCATCACATTGGAGTTTTTTGGGCTGGGGCCAGGTTTGAACCCACCACCTCTGGTATCTGGGGCTGGTGCCTTACTCCTTTGAGCCACAGGCACCACCCCTAGCCATCATATTGGGAAAACCATATATGAAACATACTTCAAGAATAAAGACCTTACAAATTTTTATACCCTTTGAACTAGTCATATAAAGGGGAAAGGTTTATGCAGATGAAATTGTTTATGACAGCACTGTTGCAATGGTGGAAACTTAGAAATAACATCAGTGTTCACTGATAGGGAAAGAGCTATATAGAATATGGTAAATCCTGTCAGCTTATAAAACAGTGTGTGGCTTTTTTTTTCTTTTTTTGCTTTAAAATGCTTGGGGCAATGTTTGTGTGAGGTTAAATAAAATCAGAGATACTATATTGTATACACTCAAGGAGAGTATAATTGTAACTGTGTGGGGAAAATGTTGTACATATAGGAAAGATTATAAAAATATTTACTAAAGTGCTATATTTTTTTCTCTAAGGTGTTAGATTAAGAGGGTTTTTTCATGCATTTCTTTTTCTCTCCTAACGATGCTATAGAAAGAGATCAAAGTTAAGGGAACAAAGAAAATTGGCATTGAGGTGAGGCAGTCTTTGCTGTGCTGCTTACTGGAGGTATTAACTTGACCAAGTCACTCAATCCTAAGCTCCCGTTTTTCCTTTTTATTTTCTTTTTTCTTTTTCTTTTTCTTTTTTTTTTTTTTTTGAGACAGAGTCTCACTTTGTCACCCTTGGTGACATTTTTATAATGAGGAAAATAGAAAATAATTTTTAATGAAATAAGTATAGAAAGAATTGCTGAGATAATATGGGGTGAATTACTGCCAAATTTCCTGGCTTCCGGAAAACTCTTTATCCAACCTCAAATCCTTTTTTCCAAACTCGAGTTTCCTTAATAGCCGAACTCAGTTTCCCAGAGTTCCAGTGAGGCTGTTTTTACGTGCCTCACTGGGGGGCAACCCACGTGACCCCCTCTTGGTTGCACTTAGTCCAGGCTTGTTTCTGTCACTGACTTCCTCTTTACCTGGCTGCATCTCCCATGGGCTCAGTTCCAACTCTTCATCTTCCCAGTGATGGCTTGCTGAGATGATCATCTGGTCTGCCTGACTTTGGGGCAGACGTGACGAGATTGGAGATAGGCAGGCACGTCTTCCTGTGCTTCTTATCAAGAACCTCCCCTGCTACAGCAGTTTCCTAGGGACAGTTCTTTGGCCGCATTGTCTAACTTATCGTGGTGAGAATTTCCTGCTTAGCAGAACAGAACCTGGCTTTGTGAACGCCTGGGAGGTGAGATATTTTGAAGCCGTTAGGGCTTTACCCTGTAACTCAGTGACCAGTATAAACACTCCTAGAATCCTATCAACTACATAACCACGTAGGCCTGGTGCTGCCCTTTTGAAGTACTGGAATTTTTATTGCCATTACTATTAGTGAGGTTTTCTAGATATTGCTGAAGTCTTTTTCCACATTTTGATTTCTAAGATTATTTTTATAATGCATGATAATGGCCAAAAATTTAGAAAATAAAAATTCAAGTATTTCCACAGAGCTCAATTAAACTAGTTAGCCAGATTTACTTTGTGGCATGCATTTTGGAAGTCAAGATAATCTCAGATTTTTAAGAGAAGAAAAGACACAGAACAACATTCACATACATGTTCCTGCATGTAAATGTTTTTCTGAGAAAGTCGAATTAGAAATGAGTGACTTTTAATGACTTAGGAAATAATGCCATTCATTAAACTTTGAAAATAGCCTTGGAGGTGTATATCTGCTGTAGATCGTAGGTGCCAATAAATATTCTTGGAGGAGACTCACACTTTGTAAAATAGGGCGAAAAGAGAGCTAAACTCTTCCTTTTTGCATTGACTCTAAGAAAATTGTCCAGCTGTTCATAGAATTCCAAGGTGAAAAAATGATATGGCTGAGTAGACAAATCTCATGGAAGCATGCCAGTTGAATGCCTCGTTGAAAGGAGAAACTGTTGAGCTATGGCTATTTTGTGGAAGTAACCCGATATTTAAAGCTTCTATAACTGTGGTCTTCATGGATGTTAAATAAAATACTCCACAAAAGCATGTCAGAGACAACTTAAATGATGATGACCTAGAAATAAAAGATTTCTCTGAGGAAACAATGGTGAGGAAATAATTCGTCCACCCATCTTTAAAATGGCACCGTGGGCTTTTCTGATATTTGAGGGGGAAACATTAGATGTGGTTAAGGAATGTTCTCTCTGATCACCCAGGCCAATGGTTGATGACATTGCCTCCCTGTCTAGGCCTCTGAATGTTCAGTCTGCCGTGCTTTGGAGCAGGATATGTTTTTCTGTGCTGTGCCTGGCATGCTGTTCTTTTTCTGTACGCTTTGGTCTTTCACCCAACCACAATACCTGATATCCAAAGACTTGCAGGCCCAGGGTATTTTTACTGGAAAATGAGGAACCTGTGCAAATTATTATTTTCTTTTACTCTCTCTTTTTTCTCCTTCCTTCTTCCCTCTCTCCTCCCGAGGGACAGGGGTTACAAGTTGTTTGGAATAAGCCAGAAGCTTAATAGCTTCTATGCTTGTATATTTAAAATGGCACCCTAATCACTGTGAAGAGCTAATATACTTCCTATGGGCCTGAAATTTCTCAACTGGACTCCTGTGGCAGAATTTGGCTTGGTAGTTAAGAAAATTAATTACTCTGATTGCGAGGGTGAAGCAATAGTTCCCAACTCCCCATAGTAATCATTAAAATGTCATCTACTTAGGAGACATCTTGGCACGGGATTTATAAGGTTTGTGAGCTGGGGACTAGGGTTCAGTGATCCTTCCAATGGCGTATCCTTGTTCTAGAGGAAGGCTCTGGGAGATAAGGTTTTAAGACGGGAGTGAAATTATTACTGTTTAGATCTTTAGATTTAACAGTTAAATGGTAACATTTTCCACTGAATAATAGGAAACAACAAAACTTAAAGTGGCTACTGTGCCATCTATCACTGCCTTCACTCTTACTAGAAATGGTTCACCTCATGAAATCTCATTTGTCTACAAGGTACATTTTTTTAAGTTGTCTCACATGTCTCCACTGTGAATTTTGACCTTTTCCCTAATGGAAAGAATTTGGAACTATAAGACATAGACTTGAATCTCAACCCTTGGAAACTGTGCACGATTGAGAAAATCTTTTAATGTTTCTAGCTCTCCCTTTTGTTCATGTGTGAAATAGGTCAAATTCACTTTTGTGAAAATGTTCATTAACTATAATATCCTACCCACTAATTCCTTCAGGAAGTCTTAAATGAGTGCCTGCTATATTCCTAGGCCTAAACAAAATCAGAGAAGGGCAAATTATGGCCCGTGGGTCACATCTAACCTGCCTCCTGGTTTTAATAATAAAGTTTTACTGAGACACACACACCTATTTTTTTCCCATTTGTTTTTGTATCTCCTGTAGCAAGAATTAAATAGCCACAACAAGTTTTATGAAGCCAAAAATATTTCCTATCTGACCCTTTACAGAAAAAAAAAAATGCTGGAGATAGGAAAATAATTCTTATCATCACATATCTTATAGTCTCCTAATGTAGATAAGTTAGTATACACTTGTAGAAAATATGGTAAAATATCACAAGATGCTATGAGAGGACTGAGAGCTGAAAGTTAGAAAAAATCAAAGAATGCCTCTCAGAGGACATGAAACAGGCCATCTTTAAAAATGCCAGTTGGTCAGACAACAGGCGTGCTTTAAGGAGAAAGAATACTGTGTGCACAGGCATGAAGGAGAGCCGCGGTGTGATGAGGAAAAGGGGCATCCTCTGAGATGCTCAGAGAATTGGGAATCATAAAGAGAAGTGGCAGAGTCTGAGCCACAAATGCTGTAAACAAGTGAAATTATGAAGAACATCATATGCTTTGCTAATGAGTTCAAAACTTTTGGTAGACATTAGGAAAATCACTGAAGGATCTGAAGTGGGGAAATAAAGTGATGAGATTTGTACTTAATAAAGATCACCATTTTATATGAGTGGAGGATGGTAGGACACCCCCAGAAGAAGTGAAACAGTGAAGAGGCTGATAACAGTTCACATTAGAGATCCCCAGCTGAGGGGGTGGTGGGAGAACGGAGGGAGAGTGTAGATGCAAGAGGCGTGGAGCAGGTCGGTTCACCAGGATGGGCTCACCGAGTATGTGCAAGAGGTTAAGAGGAGAGAGGATTCCAGGATGACACCCACCTTATTAATTAGGTGAATGGTGATATCCTTAATTTATACCACCTACAGGAAAAGGACCAAATTGGAGGCACGAAAGAAGCTGGAATTTGGGGAACATGATGTGATTGGGTCATTGTTATGATCTATTAGCAAAATTGAGTAAAGGATGCTAGGAATACAGGAAAGTTGATTGAGATCTAGGTATAAATTTTGGAATGGTCAATTTAAAGATAGTATTGAGTTAAGGTCTTGAGTAACCTCAGGGACAGTGTGAGCTTATAAGAGAGTCAAGGACAGATTCCCAGAGATCTAATCTTGAGAGGGTGGTCGGAGGAAGATATACCAAGAAAGGCATCTGAGAATGGCATGCATTTGATAGAAAGACAATCCGGCAAGAGTAGAAGAGGGATTATATTTTGTGATTAAATCTACTAATTCCACAAAGGATACCTGATAACAGGACATTGGGCAGAATTTCTAACAATGACAAGCTACTATTCTTACCTTCATTCTTCAGCTTTTGAAAAATCATAGAAATAAATATAATAATCTAGCAAGAAAAAAATGATACTCTGTAGCATTTTCAGATCCTGAAAATATTGGTGATAATGGAAGTTATAACTGACCTAAATCCTTCTGCTATTGGAGCATTGGATCCAAAAAGGCAGGAATTTGTGTCATTTTGGTTCCAGCTATATCTCCAGAGCCTGGTACAGCAGTGGTTCTCAACCTTCCTAATGCCGCGATGTATTTTCATTGTTACAAAGGGGTTGAGACCCACAGGTTGAGAACCACTGTTGTATAGTGTCCCACATACCATAGATACTCAATAATTTGTGTTGAATAAATGGAGTCATGTGACTTCATCAAACAAGATGATGTTAATCTAATCTAATGTGAGTGGTTCCAAGTACGATCAACTTGTTAAGCCTGGAATCTTAGAAACCTGATGTATTTCAGAGTAGTATTAGGGAATACTCCGTCTTGAGGGTACTGGTAAGTAAGATATTCCTCTTGAATTTATCTCCCCTCACCTGATACTCATCTTTTCATCATGATATTGAGAAGAACACTCTTCTGATTGTAAAAAGGCTTTTAATACTAAGAGGGTTCAGCACAAGGATGAATGAGTGCTGAAAGGCTGGCTGGACTGAGGAAGCCTTAGTCAGGCAATCTGTGACCACCCCAGCGATGGGTGGAGCCTGGTAGATCAATTACTGCAGCACATGGTAAGATTGCCAGTTCTCGGAGCCTGTTAGAGCAATTACCAACCGTACATCATGAGATTGCCAGTTCTCCTGATTTCTTGATTATCTGGGATTAGTAATGGATCTTGGAATATGAAAATTCATTTTTACATCTTCTGTCATAATTCCTATTAGTGAATTAAAGAACTTCTACCGCCCCTACCTCTTGTCAGGCCAGCCCAAACCTCCCTTTGCATCGTTTGTTTGAGGTCCATTATTAACTTTATATGACCTTGAATGATTTATCACCAGATAAGAAAAAAAATCACCTTGATTACAAAAGCTTGCCTACCGCATTTAAGTGTATGAAGAAGTTTGGTTCCCCTGTTTAAAGGAGCAGAGACACAGCAGACTTCAAAGTGGAAGGGGGAAAAAAATCAACCAGACCTCAAGTCACCTGATTTCCAGTCTGCTGGACCACACTCTGCTTTCTTGCCAATACCAATACCCGATTGCATTTCCAGGGAAGAAGGAATGGTGAAACAAAGGGTGAGGAAGACAAGCCAACAGCGATAGAGGCACAAGCCAATCCCTTGAATTCTCTTTTTATAACTGAACACCAGATGCAATCCCAGCCCTTTACCTAAAATTTCCTAATTAATTAGTAGCCCTTCATATTTATAGAAGAGGTTTTTTAGTGTCTGTCCTCCAGTCCTCTCTCCCTGACTCTAACACATTGCTTTCCATGGAAAGTTTCAATGTTAAGGGTTCTTTTTAAAAACAAGTTCATCGTTCACTAACGCTCGTGTGTGTGTGAATGTGTGGAAAGACGCACACTTAGAAGCACCGTGTTTTCTAGAAGACAGTGATGGTGCTGCCTCTGACCGTCTTCTTTCTCCTCTGTAACTGGAAAGCACTGAACCCAGATGCCCAACCTCGGAAGACACTTCTAGAAGCAGCATCTGGCCTCCTGGCACACCCGCCAGGCGAGCTGTTTGGGGAGCATTGCTGTTGTCTCTGGTCTGTCACGTGTGTCAGACACCACGGCCTCTCTGGCTGCCGGATCCCGGCAGCTGCCAGTTCCTTTCGGCTCACCTTTAAATTCTGAGAAACTACTTCCCTCATTTTCACTTCTTCCTGGACTTATTTTTCTCCCTCCTGCCCGTAAGAATTCCAGGGCAAGCCTAATGCCTCATTGTCTTCAGCTTGTCACCTTCCTCTCCAGGCCTCCTTGTTTTGAATCCAAGCAAAAACCTCAGCCATTGAAATAGGTTATTTTTAATAATATTTCTCAGCCACTTCTTGTCAGTGAAGCTCCTCATAAACTATGGGGCTGTTCCCCCGAAAAGAAAAACAAAACATTCCATTCTAGTGATTTATTCCAGTGTGTACACAAGACATGAAAGTATTCTTGACATTTGTGTATTGTTTAGCTAAATCACATTGGCTCCCCACATCCTTGTCATTGGACAAAGGAGCATCACGGGCCTGAAAGAGATGAGCCTGCCCTGCAGCCCGCTGAGCCTGTGCAGCCTTTATAGACAGCACCCGCTTCAGGGGCTACATTTTCTTTAAAGGAGCTTCCTTTTTTAAAAAAATTTTTTTTACCTGTTAATATATATTTCTTCTAATTGCGAAGGATTTGTGGGGTTTTTTATGGATAATTGTTAAGAACATAGAGTCCAATGGTAGCCCACGCAACAGGAAGCAGTGACAAGGTGCTGACAAGTCCGGCAGCGCTCCCCAGAACGCAGAGGAGAAGGCAGAAATTAGAGCTGCAGGGTGACATCCAGGAATAGTTAACACAGGCTATCTGCACATTTCCATGTCGCTGGGGGTTTTTTCCTCATGCAAGAAAAAAGGGCAGATTATAGATGAGATTTCAGACCCCAAGACCGTAATGTCTAGGCTGAGAAAAGATGGGAGATGGGCAGTGGACAGAAGGGACTCTCAGCCATAAATAACAATTAGTCTGTGGCTAGTCACAGACCCAGCCCTCACTGGACTTGGAAGCAGTGTGCTATGAACCCCCTGGCTTAACTTGAATGGGAGCCTCTGAGGGGCAAAGAAAGAAGCTTTGAGGCTGTTTAGATCAGGCCAGTGAGGAAATCTACTTTGAAAGCATCTAAATAACGGAAAAACTCAATTTTTTAAAGAAGTAGAATTTTTCAGCCTATTTTATTTCTGCCTCAGTGACACTCTTTGGTCTATAATTTTCCCCCAG
The DNA here is from genome assembly GCA_963574575.1 of Galagoides demidoff. NCBI lineage: Eukaryota > Metazoa > Chordata > Mammalia > Primates > Galagidae > Galagoides > Galagoides demidoff. The sequence continues at coordinate 64,987 of CAUYQV010078083.1, forward strand.
TTTCACTTATTAACATCTAAAAAAGAAATGAAAATACACATAGAACACACATGCTTTCTGTTAAATATTGCCCTTGGTATAGAGATTCCTATATTCCACTTCCAGGAATGTCTTGTCCTTTGCTATGTCCTACTCAGATTCTTTTTAACTAAGCTGTTTTCACAGTTCCCTCCTCTCTTTTCTCTGACTTTCCTCCCTCTGTTCATCATCCTCCAGTTCTTTCTCTGGCCCCTTACCCGGAAACTTTCCAAAAGCAGTACTGCCTACTTCATCCACCCATTTATTTATGAAACAAATACATATTGAATACTTATTACATGATAGATTCTGAGCTGGAAATGAAGGCAGTTTTACTAGGAAAGCAATAAACCCCTAGAATCTAGGATCCTCCCTTTCCATGTGTAGGAATGTTCACATCCCCAAATCTCATCCTCAATCCCAGCTTCTCGGTTGTACATCCCCCTCTTCTAATAGCAGTTTGCAATCCAGCCTATTTTTTACAGTGCTCTGTCATTCTATCTATTGAAATGAGTATCATTTTGTCACTTTCAAAAAAACAAGAACACTTTGGGACAGAAACACCGCAAGGAGCAAGGATGATATAGGTCCTGGTCTTCTGGCACTAAAAACACATTTTTTCCTGTTTTTCATGAATTGATAGTCAGATTGCACCTCTTAATAAATTTCTTTTATTGATTTTCATTTGCTTCCCATAGAGTTAGGGGTATGAAAAGATAAAAGGAATTACTTTAAGGAGCTATAATTAACTTACATCTCTATTCTTGAGTAGCAAAACATTAAATTTGCTCACATAGTCAAAAGATATGCAAAGTGATACTCTCAACCTAAATCTGATTTTTTTTCCCCCAGTGTGGACCCTTTTTTCACAGTCATTTCCATCTCAGAACAATTCCAGTCTCATGCACATCGTTTCCCGGATGGGCGCACAACTTTGCTGTCTTGGCTTCCTGCTCACCCAACACCCCACTTCTCTTTCATTTCTAACAACCATCTCGGAGACGTCGTAGGTACTTGCCTACGACTAGCTGCTGACCCTAGAGTCATCAGAAAGGGATTCTCTTCTCTCTCCTGGTGTCCCATTTCCTGTTTAGAGTCAGACTTCCCCCATAGGGACATTTTACTGAAAGTTTGCTCATTCCACTATTTTCCTGGCTAATGGGAAAAGAGAAGTAAAACGCACGCCCTCTACCTCACCCTCCTTTCATATAATACTGAAAATAACCAATTCCTTGTATGCCAACCTCTTAACGCAATTCTTACTTCCCCAGCAATCACAGAAATTTACCCTTCATCTTAGCAGAGGAAAGCCTTTTTTATCTGCCCATTATCACATTCTTTTTATTCTCTGCATGCCCCCCCCAACACCCTATACTAGGCTAGGTAAGCTCAGAAGCAGGTGGTTACATAGAGAAGTAAGAGAAATGTTCATTGTCATGTTCTAGGAATTCCTGTTTGCAAAGCACTTTCATCCAAGAAACAGCCATGTATAGAAAACTGGCATGCGTTTGTGCGTGGGTTTGTGGGTACTGGGGAGCATGGGGGTGGGGAAGGAGATGACCTGAGAGAGTGTTTTGTTCATCACGGAATGGAGCTACCTGAAAAACACCAGCTAATTAGCAGTCTGTAGCCACACAACACAGCAGTTTAGTACAAGAAGTGAACAATACTTTACCTAATTGAAACTACAGAGCAGACTTAGGTAGGCTGCATGCAATTACACAGATTGGAAGCCAGCCAGGACACCAAGGTTAACAATCCCTTCTCTCACAAAAAGCACCACGGGAACTTTAATGACCACAAGTGGTAAGGGCTGCTATCCTGCATCCCATCTAAAAGGCCTCACCCCTCACCACCCAGGCTCCCTCAGAAGGGCCTAACGGTGTCAACTAATTGGCTAGGAAAAAAGCCTGCCCTCTGTCGACACAGATGCACCTGTTCCATGTGACACACTCCCCAGGTTCAGGAAGGATGCTTTGAAGTGTGAGAGTGCAGGGGGATTCAAATGACTGAGGATATCGAGGGGGTTAATTGGCAGACAGTGGGAACCATAAAGTCCCCTCCACTTGCTGGCCCTGTGACCAGCACTGCTGCCACATGAGGCGTCCCTGAAACAAACTAGGAGCTTCTCAAACATCAGTGTTCTCAACCAGATCACCCAGGGATCTTGTTCAAAATGCAAATCCTGATTCAGGAATTCTGCAGCAGACAGCAGTTCTGCAAGAGAACAAGCTCCCAGGCAACACTGCTGCTGCTGGCCTAGGGAGCATACTTTCAGACACCAGGTTCTACAGGAGGAGTGACTGAGAGAGAATTACGGGTTTCACTTCATTTGTCCTAAAAACTGAGTGAAGCTGAAACATAAAACATCCAAAATAATAATCCATTCCCAAACCTCCAAGGATGGCTTTTACCATGGGGCAGGGCGGGGTGGGGGGGGGAAGAGAATAAAGAATTCAGTTGCAGAATTTGCTTACTAAACAAGATGTCTGATCCAACGGTGTTGCTGTCCACTCACTGGTGAGTGCTGAGGCAGAGGGATAGCAGCAGTGGTCTGTGATGGCCTCCACAGCCAAAATCGTCAGGCTGTCAAGATGCATCAAGAGAAGACAAAGATGGCACAGTGCAGATTGCCAAAGCTTAACTCCTGGACAGTGAAGAGAGGGCTTTCAGAGCTTTGGAAAATGAAACCAAAGTTGCTACAAAATATCAGGAATGGGCTATTTTTAAGCCTGTATTATGCAAACGAGGTTTATTGGTATGTAATACCTGGGCTTTCATGAGAAAGCCTAAATATATCATTAAAGACTCTTACTGGGTATGGTGGCTCACACCTGGAAGAGGATTCCTTGAAGGCAGGAGTTCAAGACCACCCTGAGCAAGAGTGAGACGATTGTTACTACTAAAAATAGAAAATGTAGCTGGGCATTGTGGTGGGCACCTATCGTTCCAGCTACTCAGAAAGCTGAGACAGGAGGACTACCTGAGCCCAGGACTTGGAGATTGTAGTGAGCTATGGTAATGCCACTGCACTGTGGCCTAGGCAACAGAGTGAGACCCCCATCTCAAAAAAAAAAAAAACTCTTAATTGTTGGTTAAACTAGTGTTTGTTTTCTTTAGTTATTTACTAATATCTACATATACTGTGATTTCTTAAATGATAAAATTCCCGTTAGGGATGTCTGAGGAGAAACACACACTTGAACACACACTCACCCACTTAAAAAGCAAGACCCAGTTATTCACTGGTGGAAGCAGTATGATTTCCTACATTTAGATATGCTGTATACTAGATAAGGCTGGAGTTTAAATATACATTTATCCTAATATATATCTCATCAGTATAGCTGCAAAAATGCTATTATTTGCCAGCAATACATGAACTTGAGATATCATTCAAAATCTATCATTTGCTCTGTTCAGCTGTGGACAGCTGACATGGTGCAGCACACACACGATGTGCAGCACACACACGATAAGCAGCAGCACGGGCACGTCCATGAGTCAACAGCATCACAGGGTAGCTACCCCGTGCTGCTCACAACACCAGTCGGAGGGGGAAGGTGAAAGACACATGGAGAGGAAGTCTAAGGTCCTGCCTTTGCAGAGCTGCTGACCTGTCAGGGGCCTAAGCCCTTAAGAAAAAAAGAGTAACAGATAATTGACCATTACACAGTATATGCAGCTGATTATTTAAATGGGGAGAAATGGGCTAAAAGAGCTGAGAATTTTCCTGTGATAGGTGGTGGTGATGGGATTTGAGGAGCATGGGATGGTCCATGGGACAGATAGAGAAAAGCCAAATGGGTGCTGGGATATGGCCGTGAGCAGTCTGTCTGGTGTCCAGAGGCGAAGGAGCAGGAGAGACCCTGACTAAGTGCAGGGACAGCCCAGGTTAGGGGAGGGCCCGGCACAAAAGTTGGAATCTGATGTCTTGTGCAGATTATTAAAATGCTAAAGAAGGTAAGTTTGCTTTTGTCTGTGTTTTAAGTACAATTAGGTACCACATAACAATAGATATGTCTGTCAGTTTCAGACAGCATATGAGATGGAGGTCCCATGAGATTACAATGCAGTATTTTATTGTACTTTTTCTAAGTTTAGAGACACAGATACCCATTGTTGCGTTATGATTGCCTACACTGTCTACAAGAATAGGGTCTACCATGTACCCTCGGTGTGTAGTGGGCTGCACCATCCAGGGGTCTGCAAGTACATTCTGTGAGGTTTGCACGGTGACAAAATCACCTAATGATACATCCTCAGAAGGTATCCCCATCACTAAGGGGCACAGATTATCCAAGGGTCCTGTGTAATGTGGATTTGGGAATGGAGAGTGTAAAGGAGGAGCCAAGGCAATGCTGAAAGCCCAGGTGTTTCCTTGACATGACCAAAGAGCACTTATTCCCATGTTGGTTATGGAGCTCAAAGAGAAAACAGGAATTCCTAGAGAGACTTCAAAATCTGCCGAGAGTACATGCTGGCATGTTTAATATGATGCAAGAAGAACTGGGAAGATTTGGGGGCAGTGCCAGGGATCCTGTCTATAGCCTGAATAGAGCAGTGATGCCACTGATAGAACCCGGTGATCTGTGTGCTCTTTCTGAGCACCAACTGTGTGCCAGGCACTGTTCTGGGAGCTTTCGATACGTCAAGCAACTTAACAGAAATTATCCTCGCCCTTATAGGGGGTTACATAATAATACACATAATCAAATAAAACAAATCAACACCATAAACAAGGAAATGCTACAACCTAATAGAAGAGGGTAATTGCTTAGGAACTAGAAAGAGTAGGGCAGAGTAAGGAGGATTTGCTGCTGTGGGGGGTGGTTTGTAGTAATAATAAGGTCATTGGGATAGACCTCATTGAGAGGGTGAGGTGTGAGGAAAGGGTGGAGGGAAGGGAGGGTGCTAGTGAAGAGATGACCCAAGGGAGGAATCACAGGTAGTGCGAACATAGGTGTTGGATCTGTTGGAGACCCAGCAAAACAAAGAAGCCAGCATGGCAGGAACCAACAGGGGGCACAGAGAGGAGGAAGAGGACAGAAGGCACATCTTGGCAAGGTCAGACCACATGGGGTAGGGAAGCTTGTGTGAGCACTTACTTAGTCTCAGATCCAAATAGGAGGGAGCTAGTAGCAGAGTTCTTAGCAGGAATGATACAGACTGACTTCACTTTTGAAAAAAATCACTGTGTTGAGAATACATTCTAGGAAAACAAGGGTATACATAGGGAAACCATCTTGAAAACTATTTAAATTTTATAGTAATCAACCTAAGCAACATTATTTGTGGTTGGACAGTGCTGCATGCATTTGCCTTTGATAGTTTGAAGGAATCTAAAGAACTGGGCGTCAGCCCCAGGTGAGATATGAGCCTCTAGGCACACTGTTTCACTTCTCAGCCACTGTTTGATCATCTTCAGTCTGGAAATAATACAAAACCCTACCATCTTTAGTGTGTGTGGGTGTAGATGTACATGACTTAAAGAAAATGAAAGCTCAGAGTATAGACTGTTGTTTGAGTTTGGCCCAGTAAGAAATTCAACAGAGTGCAGCCCAGACTCTTGACCTTGCACTGAATCCAAGAGATAGAACAGACAGAGCACTGGATTCAGAACTGGAAAATCTGAGTTTAAGTCCTGGGTTTGTGAATCTAACTGTGCCACCTTGGATAGCAGCATCTCAGGGCTTTAGCTGTGTCTTTTATGTTAAAGAACAAGACTAAAAGGACATTCAGAAAATGCAGAGTTACATGTGAATGAAAGCCCATTATAGGCTGGAAATCACCAAAGAGATGAAGTTGTTTTTTATACACACCTCCCCCCACAATGCTCTTGACTACAGCCATAGATAGTTTCAATCCACCTGGTGTAAAATTGTAATTAATCCTTCCTCCTATGTAGGTTAGGAATCCTGGCTTCCTGGACTTTGTGGTGCACCATGTAACTTGTGGGCAGTAGACCAATGGGAGGTATTTAGAAAACCTTTGTCTCAAGTGGGTAAGTGAAGATGTGATATTGAAGGAGGAAATATAGATTTGGGAATTAGCTTTTCAAAGTAAATATTTCAAACTGTGAAACTGTATCCATTCACCAAGAGAGTTCAGAGCATGAAGAGAAGGATGGAGTTAAACACAACCTTGGGAGAATCACTAACCAGCAAAGGGAAAAAAATGCAGAAAGTAAACAGATAATTCAGAATAATCAGCATTATAAAAACCTGAAGTCCACATCAAGTGGTAATTCAATAAACAACTTGTGCTCTAAAAGGATTCAAACAAATTTCAATTAGCTGCCATTTCACCAGTCAGAAATTTCTGATAACCATCCATTTATCTAATAACCACACTCTAGCACAGAGATAACTCAAGTTCCTAATGAGAACTTCAAGATTCAAAAGTTCCTTGTGAATTATCAAAGGATAATAATATGGTATCTGTTGTATTAATTGTGTTGTTTGATTACTACTAATCCACATATGATAATAAGTGTTTTTGACCAGAGCATTTGGTTAATCAAAACCTTCCACATTCTTTCTAAGTATAAGAAGTTTTACTGGGAATGAAAGAAAATTGCACCTAAAGCCATTTCCCCAGTCTGTTCCTTAAGGACATACTTACCAGTCAATCTTGCAACAGATCTAGCCAGGAATCTCCACCTCCTCTTAAAGCCCACTTCTTTGTGTCTTTTTAACTGACATTTTGGAATTCACCTGAAAACACCAACACTTTGCCAAGACAAATTTGGCCTGTGGAGAAGACACCATATTCAACACCAATCTGGAGGAAACTAACTACTCAGTTCTTCTAATTCATTTTAATTTTAACATTTGTTATCACATCATTATCACAGTTTGAGAATTATAACTTATCCCTGGGAAAACTGGCCACTAAGCAGTAAAGAGTTAAGAGAGTTTACTGCCTGCGCCCTTCACTCCTGTCTCCTTATCTCAACCCCTCCTTCCCTGTGGTACCACAAAATGAATAATGCCTTAGATGTAGTTTTTGCAATGCTAATATTTGAACAGTAAAAGATACCTTAAGACCTTCATCAAGATTTTTTAAGGCCTCATTTAATGTCAGTGTCAAGGTTCTGTGAGGAATAATTAATATAACAAAACAAGGTCTGTGTGCCCATCGATCGCCAGGGAATTTATGCAGGTAACTCATTAATGCTGGAGGGGGTTCTGCATGTAAATCCCGAAGCCTCGATAGGGAAATGGGACCCAATGATTTTTCCCCCTATAAAAAACACAAACAATGACAAGTATAAAAGCAGATAACCTGAATATCTATACAAACAGCTATATGGCTTATAAAAGTTTTCCATTTACATCCTGTCACCTCTTCTTTGCACACGTATAAAAGATGGGACAATTATTTCAACAAACCTAACCATATAAATCAATGCAGTTTTGCTGTGGGAAGACTGGGTGTTTAAGGCATTTAATATTTCAGCATCTCCAGATTATCACTGGGATCCATTTCACTTTGTGGTCAAGTGCCTGATTAGCACTGTGACAGGGTATTGGCCATTTTCATACGAAAATCTGCAAATCCTAGTAAACAAACACCAGTTGGAAAAATTAAGAACAAGTCTGTGGACTGGAATGCACCCTACTTGTAATGGGAACAAAAAGCTGGCAATCAATTCTAAAGAAAAAGCTAAATCACAGCAGAATGACCTACTTTAAGGCATTTGCCAAAGAGGCAGTGTTTTTAGACAGCTCTTCTGAAGTAGCGTCTTTCTGTCTATGCCATCTGCAGATTTATTACTCTGCCTGAAAAAAACAACCAAACATAAAAAAAAAAAGGCTCTATTTGAATGATACTAAGAGCCTGGTCTATAGGAAAGATTCCAGTATTGTGGGTACCACACCCACACCTACTGATGTGGTCCAAGGTTTTGCTTTAGAGGCACCTAATTAAGAAACCCTGACTCATTTACATGGAGACGTTTGATCTAAATTACACTCCAAACCGCACCAAATTGGGAGCATCTGTGAATGTGAAATGTTTGTTCCCTGTGACGGCTAGAACAGGGCCAGCTCTGGACGGCACATGTTCAAGTGACGAAAAATATTTCACATGTAACGTACTTCTGAGACCCACTTTTCCACTAATAATTCATAGTGAGCCTAACCAGTATCTGTATTTCCACAATTATTTCAGGCTGTGAAAAATTATGTCACTCTTTCTTTTTTCTGTAGCTCACAAGAGGTAGAAGACCACCTACACTGTTCGTTGTCATTGATAAAAGGCCTTAAGTGCAGCCAATAGCAAAACAGCAAGACTGGATCTTAAAAAGTCTGGGCATTATATACATAGTATACATCTCAGCCGGGATCTAAGGCGCAGAGTGCCCATCTGAAAGGCTGAGCCTCAGGGGCTGCCTCCTCTCACCCTCACCTTAACTTGCTGGTTCTCAGCAAAGCTTTGCCTCTCAGCGCCACTAAGGCCGTACTTGAGTCCAGAAGAGACAGCCCATAATTCACCTGACAGTGTTATGTTTTGAGTACAATAAACACAGTTTCATAAATACAGTTGACCTTGCACTTTGGCACCTGATGGCCACTTCACCTTATGACGTACAGAGCCTGTATGTCCTCTATGTATCAGCAGGAATCCAAGATAAACTAAAAGAGACTTTAAAAAAATAATACCAGATTCTTTTGTCTAAGAAAGATATTAATGCATTTATCTGATGTACTGTTTTTTGCAGTAGCTAGTATGAGATTTGAATATATTAATATTTTCAGCAGCAGAGCCCAGGGAGCCCCGTTAATAACTTATGCATGGCTACATAGATATACTTGAGACAGAGGTAAGGTTTTCAGCTCTCGTGTTGGTAATACTCAGAGAGATCGAATGAAAGGGGGCTGTTCTCAGCAAGTCTTTGTTGTGGGCATGCATTGTGACAGTATGGAGCCAGAGTTCTTCTGGTTGTCTACACAGCCTGGATTCAATAAACTGTTATATATGCATATTATGACAATGTGGTCAAGGAAACCAGATTTTTTTACTCTACCTTCATGTGCCTATACAGCCTAAATCTGGTGCTTATTTTGCTTGTCCCCCATTCAGTATGTTAACATATTCATAATTCAATACAGGTTATGTTCATTTTATAATTAAAGCTATGGACTTAGTTGGGAAAGCTTTCAGACTCTACTGAATAGAAAATATTTATCTTTTTCAATTTTGTACTATAGGGTTTAATGTGAATCTCAAGTCTAGATAACCCCACACTGTGTTAGTTTGCTAGGTCTGCCATAACACAATACCACGGGGAAAAAGTGATTTTTCCACAGTTCTGGAGGCTAGAAATCCGAGATCCAGGAGGGCTGGTCTAGTCTGAGCCCTCACTCACCCTCCTTGACTTGCAGATGGTAACTTCCTCCTCACAGGGTCTTTCTTCAGTGTTTTTGTCCCCACTGTCTCTGTGCATCTAAATTTCCTCTTCTCATAAGGACACAAGTCTGGTTAAATTAGAGGCCACCCCAGTGGCCTTATTTAACTTAATGATCTCTGTAAGAGGTCTGTCTCCAAATGTAGTCATATTCTGACTTAATGGGAGTTAGGGCTTCATCATACAAATGAAATAATTTAGCCCACAGGTACATTCATATCCAAGGTGCTGACACACCCTTTGCCAAATGTGTCATTTATTTGTGCCCCACATTAAAAGCTAAATTAATTTTAAGACTGCAGTATTTTTCCAGTATGCTCTTCAGTCACGTCCCTCATTGATAACTAACAGCAATAACTTTCTAAGGGCGAGGGGGACAAGTAGCAGCGTGACTCTTCTCCTACCTTCTCCTCAGACTGGAAGGAAGCAGTTCCCGTGTACAGTAAGTGCGACCACAGCCCCCCCCCAGCCCCACCCTGCCCCAGGGACCGGTCTGGAGGCCTAAGTGCCTCCCGCTCCATTACTGCCGCCCTCCATTAGGAGCAGATAATGCGAGAGATGCCACTTTCACAATAAAACATTGCACTTACACCACACCTTTCAACTCAGCATTTCCAAATGCTTTAAAAATCATTATTATTTTTATTATTTATTTGTGGAATCCCAGCAGTCTACTCAGCACTGGGAAGTGCAGTGAAAGCCACAGAGCAATGGTCTCCATTACACAGGCTTGAACTGACTCTCAAGTTTCCCCTCGATGTGCCAGGAGAAAACCATCTGAAGGTAGACTTTTGCGAGTGCACACATCTCAAGAAAAAAATAGGAAAAGACAACTTAGACCTGTGCTACCCTGACATTTATATACGCGAAGAAGTTTAGAAAGAGCCATTTGTTAGTGCTGGTCTGATAAACCAGAAGCAAAACCAAGAAACAAAGCTGAAAAGCAAACACAGTTTCAGACCCCAAAATTCAGAAAATGGAAATGCACTTCCCTAATCAAGAGCATCTACAACAACACTTGTCAAAGGATTAGTAAGCAACACAGGAAGCAGAAATCAATCACACTTGCTCTGCTTATTGTGCTCTGGTCGTTATTTCCTGGGTCAAATCTGCTTGACACTCAATTTAATATAGTCTTTCATCAAGTTGAAAGGCCTTTCAGAAACTTTCACTGGGCCACCCACATTATCCAAAAGGACTGTTGCCTGGTCCACCTCATTTTTTCTTTTCCAAGTTTTTATCATCATAGTATATTACGCCTACTACTGCTTTTGATGACTTCCATGGTAATGAATACATAGTCCAGCTCTGTAATGCTAGAACCTGGTCCAGTGCCTGGCACGTAGTAGATGTTCAGTAAATGTTTGGGAGGTGAGTGAATAACAAAACGTTTATACTATTCTACAAGGAAGTCTCAAAATGAATCTGACTCATCCTGTTCCTGCAATGAAGTTATGAGCTAAGACAGACGGCAACAAAGCAGAGATATTCCAGATGCAAATTAAAACCTAATGGAATAATAATTTAAATTGCTTTAAATCAAAGTGACTGCAGGCATTTCTGAAAAGTATATATCAAAAGTTATCTTGACTAGTCTTGGAATTTAGCGAGGGAAGGTTTTCTGGAAGAAGTTTAAGTTTAGGAACATATGGGATGAAGAGAGGGAGAAATCATAAATGGGTAAGTGTTCTAGGACAGAGGGTGGTACCCCAGGGAGTGCTGCAGGTAAAATTAGAGATCAGGGATTAGAACTGAGAAGACGAGAGAAGATGAGGGAGTCAAAGATGGAGAGGAAAGTTAGATTACTGGGAGCATTCTGTGAAAACCTTCAAGGAAAGTAAACATCACCAGGTGCAGAGAGCTATTTTAAAGGTTGTGAAAGGCATTGTTAGTAACATAATGGGGAATATACTAAAGCAGAAATTCCAAAAGCAAAAGCTGCCACCTTGATGTAGCCAGAGTGAGAACGATATTCCTTTGGTCACTTATGCTTGGAGCCAGCCACCACTCTCTGCCTTCTGCGTTGTCCCCAAGCTGATGTCCCTCTCAATGTGTACAGGGGGGTGAGTTTCAAAAGGGCATCTCCTATCCTTAGGGAAAGTGTGGGATATGTCTTTGTCTTTCACTATCTCAAACTGGCGATTCAGAAGCACTCTGCTGTTCTGTGGGACTATTTTGAGGCTCACATATCCCGAGCCCCTCAGCATAAATGTGCTACAAGACAGAGGAGAATAAGGGACGTCTTCTGAAAATAAGTGAACTAAAACACTAAGAGGTTGCTGGCCTCAGCTCAAAACCCACCAAGTCAGAAGTATCTGTTCAAGCTTCTTCATTATATTTTGTCTTTAGATTTTTGTGTTTCGATTTTCACCCATTTATATTCCAAAGTGCATGTCTCTTTAAGAATGTAACTGTTCCATTTAAAATCAGGAAGTAGTGAAGTGGCTTCCAGATGCATATGGAAGGATTTTGGATTGGGGGGATGTAGGAAGGGGTTGGTTTTGTTTTCGGTTCTATGGAATTTCAGTCCAATCAACACCTAGGCTACTCCTTTGGGGGGAAAAAAGCCTTTTATTTGTTTGACTGGTTCAGTGTGCAGAGGATTTCCTGCAGACATCTGGGAGTTTAACCAGAGACACCCCAAAGGCAAGCAGAGGTGGAGCAGCAGCACTGAGCCATGGTTGACTTTTATTCTCGTTTTCAAGAGGAAATGGCTTATTGGTTTTAGAAGTGTCACTGCTCAGAAGGAAGGTGTCCAATCCTCTCATTTCAAAGATGAGCAAACGTGGGACTTTCCCAGGGCATTGAGCCACTCTGCAGGCCCCATAAGCCAAGTTTGCTTAAGTTGTGGAAACAAAATGGAAATAAACAACTTTGAAGGCATTTGAACTCCAATGGACTGATTATTCTAGATCATTAAGTACAGTTTAAAGTTATTAGATTTTTGGTTTTCAACCAGAGTCATTTCATCACTTAGCCCCCCTCTACAAAATTGTCATCACGTCCTCCCTGTCTCAGCTCTGCCTGCCGCCTTCTGACCATTACTTTCATACATGAGTGCTCCACTTCATCAAATGAATAAATATTCTCATCAACTCCAACTATGCCTCGTGCACCCTCATCTCTAAGATGTCTACACTCTTCCTCTCCAATCCAGGTCCTCTCTGTGCTCTCTGCCTATCCCAATCCTACCACTTCTTCAGAGGATCTGGCTCTTATAAGATCAACCCCTCAGAGATCCACTTCTATCTGCAGAGATCTTTTCCTACTCAGAATTTATAAATTTTCCTGTGAATAACTGTGCCGGTAAATGTGACACAGCACAGTAATTGTAGCATAAGGGTTATTCTTAGTCTTTTTTGATTTTTACAGAATGCCTAGCGCAAATAAACACGACTTATTAAGTACTAACCATGTGTCCTATACTTTCCTGAAGATTTAAATATGCATGCTCTCAATTTAATAACTACATAAAGCCACTATTTTCTTTAATGTACAAACCAAAATCTAGTATTCAAAGAGAACGCGTAATTTTCCTAGAACATCCCACTAAGAATTGATGATGCCAGTATTTGAAATGCAAGTCTGTCTGAGACTAAAGACCTTATAGCCAACTTCTTTTTCTTTTTCTTTTTTTTTTTTTTTTTTTGAGACAGAGTCTTTCTTTGTCTCCCTTAGTAGAGTGCCATGGTGTCAAAGCTCACAGCAACCTCAGACTCCTACTTCAAGCAAATCTCTTGCCTCAGCCTTCCGAGTAAGAGAGGCTGCCATAATGCCCAGCTATTTTTAGAGATAAGGTCTCACTCTGGCTCAGGCTGATCTCGAACTTGTGAACTCAGACAATTCACCTGCCTCGACCTCCCAAGTGCTAGGATTACAGGCATGAGCCACTGCACCCAGGCTTATAGCCAACTTCTATACAAAACTCTGCCTTCTCAGAGTAACTTGGGCATAAGAATTGCTAAACATCTGTGGATCTGATAGATGAAGGAATGAATATGGAATTTGATCCTAGCAGCAGTTTCACTTGCAAAAGAATTAAATCAAAGGAAATTCTGAATCTTGGTACCTCTGGACAAATTTGGTCAGATACGGAGCACAGGGAAAGCAGAAATAGGTGGCTCACAGCTTCACGTATAATTCTAGCCAAGCAGAGAACTATGATTGTGAAGTCATGTTTTAGGGAAGTGCTGAAATGTGTGGAGTTCCAGGAGATATATAAATGATACAGGTTGTCAATATCAAAACCAGAAGAGTTTAAAGACCAGTGGAAAAGATGTGAGATTTTCACAGAATTAAAAGAAAAAAAAGAACTTCACTAAATATACTTATCTCCTACTTTAAAAATTTATCTTTAAATACCATAAGATTAACTAACTGGTATTTTGAAAAACAAAAATGAGGGTTGACTAAGACTGAAAGATATAATTTTCTTGAAGTTTCTTGGTAAATTAATATCAAGACAATAAAAAGAAGCACACCACCCCCCATTTTTTCTTTTCTCTCTTTTTTTTTTTTTGGATTCTGCGCTCACCAGATGGCATTTCTCTCTGTTGCCATCACCAACGCCTGATTTTGTTTTCTAATGGAGAAGTTTCTGGTGGGAGCCACTGATCTACTTCGGTCATGTCACAAGAATATCTTGAATTTTGTACAGAAAGCCTCCTGTTTGGGTAAAGGAGCAGTGGTGCTTTGGTGACTCTTCATTCACATCTCAGTTCATGTGAATAAATTCAGTTCGATGAAAGCACCACGGGCAGGAGGTCAGGTAGGAAAAGGGAAAGAGTATTTCTTATCAAATTGTCATTTTCCCCCTTCTCCATCAGTAGGCATCATTGTCTGGGACAAGTTCTCAGGGACCTGTAAAGAATCTGAGTCCAGCTCTTTCAAGAAATGGTGCAAAGGATGGGTATCTGATTTGTTTGAACTGCAGGCATGCGTGTGACCAAATAAAGCAGATCCCTGATGAACCTTGTTCCAGATGTATATGTAACATTTGTACTTTACGCAAGCCTATTTTGGAGACTGAAGGCCCTTCAAAAGTAATACAGTCAGTGTGGACTGAGGCTGTGGGACACAAGAACTCAGACTTCAATTCCCAGTTATGTCCATGAGCTGTACCTTCAGTTTGATTTCAACTCTAAGCTAGAAAGATAAAAACCCTTCCAACTTAGCATTTTGCAGAAAACGTGCAAGTTTAACAAACCCATCCCCCAACCCATTCCCCAATCGTGTTACGAGACAAGCCACCATACATTTTCAGGCAGAACCTGTCTATGGATGTATTCAGAGATTGAAAGAATTCATTTTCATTCCTTCATTTGCTTGGTCTATGGGATTATGGAGCAAGAATTTCCCTTTCTGTTAAAGGCACTGACCTCAATCTAATAAGATAGAAGCTGCGCCTTGAGGAGGACTTGAAGGAACATATACCGAATCTAAGATTTGGTTTCAAGAAGTCTTAAACATCTTTAAGTCAAAATTATACTATCTAGGATGTATTTTTCTTTAAAAATACTTGTAAAGAAATTTCATTATCTAAATCATTGTCCAAAAGAAGATTTCTACAAAAGATATGTTTTTTAAAAAGTTTCTTTTACTAAATTTATTTTTACAAAAATACGAATATAACCTAACAAAGCCCACAAATGCAAATAAATCTCCATTCTAAATGTAATTTGCTTTCTTATGTGGGTCTACCCTCATTAGTGTTAATATTTGATCTTGATCTTTTTCATGACGTACCCAGTCTAAGTAGTGTAGGATGTGAGGACAGTGTCTACCTTAGATGTACGTGAACACTAAGTTCCCCTCAAACAATCACAGGTTTTGTTTTTTTATTGTTGTTGTTATTGTTGTTTTTGGATCTGAGATAGCCAGGGACAGCAGCAAACGGCGCAGGAGATCCATGGTGAAATTTCCAGTGTCAATGTGTTCTCGCAATTTACTTACTGACCTTCAGCTTGCAGCCACACTCCTGACCCTCGTGAGAGGGAGCCTAAGGGGGAAATGGCACTGAGGACCGATTTCTGTGTCCTGTTGGTCTGTGGTCTCAATTAAGTGCTAATTAATTACCACTGGCATCTTTGGCGTTGCTTGTCAAATTGCATTTAGGAGTATCTTTTCGCTGTTTAAATATCAGTAGTCCAAAACCTACCGCTAAAAAATCCCCTGTGTTCCTATGTCCTCTTTTTTTTTTTTTAATTTCTTTTTCAAAACTGTGTTTACAATTTCAACAAATGTATCTATAGCCACTGCAGTTAGCTTTCGGATACAACAAGCAGGAATTGGTATTGTCAGTTTTGATTAATAGTACTTCATTAATAAACATCCTGTTATTCACTCTCCACCTGCAGTTGCTGATGTTGCCTGGAATCAATTAACTCATATAATTTGATTTATTTTACAAAGACATTTTGGGATGTGCTGTGCTGATGATAAAGGTCCCATTTTAGCAGTTCTTGATTGCAAGTTAAGATTGTACCTGAAAGGATTTCTGTTTCTCTGTGGATATGTATACATGAGTGTATGTTTTTCAAGTAAGTAGAAAGAAAATATTCCTAGAAGTCTTGAATTAAAAGACTTCATTTGAAACGTGGTAGGGGGTATTCCTCCTGAATGTTCTGACTTTATCTAAAGACTCCAAAGAAATATATGTCATAAAATGTCGTGTATCCTCTCTCTTAATCAAGATATTTTATTTAGCAGACTAGTGAATCTTACTTTAAATTAAAGAACAAAATAGTATGACTAAAGCACCCAAGTTAAAATACCAGCTAGAATGAAGATATTACCGGCAGATAGTTGATTCAGCTTCGTGTATAATTTTGCTTTGCTTTGTTTTAGCTGTAATTTCTTTTTCTTCCCCAAGTACTTACAAACTGTGGCTTACAGATCAATCTATTTGATCCCAGCATGTGCTATATGAAAACATATCTTAGATGTCTATCAGTATTTAAGAAAAGCTAATTTGGGGGCAAGTGATAAAAGCTCAACTCAAATTACTCAAACTGTTCAGTTAAGAGAATTTATTGGATTACGTAACTGGAAATGCCATGATTAGATGTGACTGTGGGCATGACTAGATCCCATTGCCAAAGGGTGTTGCCAGGAATTTCCCTCTTTCCATGTCTAATCTCTGCTCGCCTCTGGGTTAGCCTTGTTTTGACTTAAAAATCTTTCTTCCTGGTATAGATGGCAGCATCAGAATTGTACCCTGCCAGCTTAGCATCCTCAGGGGCAAGTAAGCTTCTCTTTTTCTGTGGGAACAGAAAATTCTCAGGAATTATTCTCTTTGGCCTGGCTTGGTCCCTTGTTTATTCCCTATTGTTCTTGGTCCATTCTCTATAGCTGGGGACTGCATGGCTCTTATTAGTCAGGCTGAAGACACAGACCCAACCATGGGCCAACTCTACTCCAACCACAGATACTGAGAATGGGACAGAGGCAATTTCCTTCAAATATAGTCTTATCAAAAAGAAAGAATAATGACTAGAAGGCAATAAAATAAAAAAGAAATCCATTTGTCCACAATATAACTACAATTATAAACATAACTACAGAGGATATTTTGGAAAATACAAGTGAATGTGTCAAGTATCTGACAAATTTTCAAGAACTAGGAGCATCCAGGTAGATGAAGTGGACGCAGTATCTGCCATAGTGAGGCGGAAGTTCTACTGGCTGACTATTCCCTCTGTAAAAAAAATACTGACCAATGCCCACAACACATTCAGTGTTCAGTGATGCTTTTTTCAACAGAACTATCCCACCCCTGATCATAATAATATTTCAATCGCTAGAAATGAATGAAGGCTAAGTCATGTTAAGGAGCATTGTTGTCTACAATTAGGAACAGTTGCCCATCCCCCATTCTCATTTTCTACTGAACTGACATTGAGGTCTATCGTGACTATCAACAGAATACTTAGCTATCTGTGCACTTCATGGTAATGAGCTCCGGTGGTGAGAGAGGCCCTAAACTAGGCACTGGACTGTAAGAACAAGTCAGTCAGGTCTGTAAAGAACCCATCTATGGAGGCATATAGTGTAGTCATAACAGAGAAGGCTTCAGAATTAAACAGACCTAGGTTCCTATCCCAGCTCTTTTACTTGTTAGTTGTGACAAAGTTCTCGTTCCTTCTAAGCTTAGATTTCCATATCTAAAAATAGATATAAGAATTAAATGTATAATATATACAATGTGTTGAGCATACAGCCAAACATAACATAATTTTTCAAAAAATTTACACTTATTACTGTGTATATCAGATGATATAATGCAAGCAAATTGCTTTACACAGTGCCTGGCACATAGTAAGTGCTCAGGAAATGATAGCTGGCAGCCCTTGTCATGTGAAATAGAATGAAGGATTAGATCCAAAGGAGAATGATACGTTAAAACCCACACAAATATCTATTATGATTGATTTGGAAAATGCCTTAGAGTTTACCCAAACCTATCCCCATCCTTGGGAGATAGTAATTTTAGAAAAGAATTTATTTTCTCTCCAAAGAAAGTGTTCCCAAAGCAACTATCTTCCTTTTTGCTCTCATATTTCATCAGTTTATATGATACTTAATTAAATTACATAATTATAATAATAAGTCCAACTGGTGTAAACTTCTTTGGGGCTCTCTCCTGGGACACCCCTCTAGTGGGAACAGATGTGCACAGTTGAGAGCCATTAACTAGCTGGGTACACTGACTGTGTTGAGGGCATTGGTTAGTGTTTTTACATAGGGAACAGAGACCCCGTGAGGTGGAAGCCAGCCAGTAGAGCTTCTGCGGCAGGCTCTGCATTCGCTTCAGCTACCCGGATGCTCCCAGTTCTTGAAACTTTATCAGATACTTGACACATTGACCTGTGTTTTTAAAACATCCTCTGTAACTTGTATGCCCAAAACTTTATAACCAGAATTTTAAACACACCTTCTAGAATCCGTTTTCTTATTTCATAGTCACAACCATGCATTGGGCAAGAAAAAGAATGGGACTAGAACACAGTGGGACATGAAGACAGCACTGGCACCGCCCAAAGCATTTCCTCCGCCAGTCTTAAACAAGAGATTATAGACTCATTTTTAAGAAGAAAATGATAGAAACTTACCTTACACATTAAAATGACACCATCACTGTGTAGAACCTAATAGGAGATTAGAACATATTTATTTACTGACAACTGGTGTTATGACTGGCCAAATCTATGACAATAAGGGACGATTCTTTCCATCCCTCATGGTGATCTCACGAAAATTTTTGAACTCTACTCACTGCATTGCAGTCCTCAGAATCAGAGGGCCACGAGGAGCGAAAGCATTGGCAGTATATATTTATTTAACTTGGGAGTGGTGGGGATTTAATGATCTTATGTTCAGTAAGAATAATAGTCATTATCAGCTGAAATATAATGAAGTTATTATTTGAAGCAGGTATTTCTGCTCAGAAGAGTGTTAGAAATAGCTCAATCTGTGCCTCAGGAAGTTAAAATGTTATGATCAAAGTAGAAAATAAGATATTATGTACAATGGGTCAAATTCATTAGGAATGTGCCTTTTCAGTAGTGCTCTCTAGGGTAATTTAGAGTTTTAAACAATAAAGGCATATTCTAAAAAAAAATTTTTTTTTGAGATAGAGTCTCACTCTGTCACCCTGGGTAAGAGTCCCATGGCATCATAACTCATAGCGACCTGAATATCCTGGATTAGAGCAATCCTCTTGCCTTAGCCTCCCTAGTAGCTGGGACTACTTGTGCTGTGTGCCCACCACAATTCCCTGTAAGTTTTTCTACTTTTAGTAGAGACAGGGTCTCACTCTTGCTCAGGCTGGTCTGAAACTCCTAAGCTCAGGTGATCCACTCACCTTGACCTCCCAGAGTGCTAGGATTACAGGCATGAGCCATAGCACCTGGCCCATACTGAATTTTTCCCAAGTAATCACTGGCCTCCCTAGGTGATGACAACATTGTATGAAACGATTTAACTGGGTGAAATAAAGGTGACTTGAGCCATATCAATTTCTTAAACAACTTCTGGACCCCTGTTTGAACACCATGGAGATTGGCTGATAACATGTTTAATGTGAAATTGGTTCTTTGTAGTCACTGTATGTCAAACATGTTAGTGTAAATAACAGTTTAAAGTTTAATAATTACTTTTGGCAAGAAAAGGATTTGTGAACAAAAGCATCATTTTTGTATCAAAAGTATTTATTTCTCTCAATCCATGAATTGAATGAGTTACACTATGCAAAGCAAATGCTCTGCTTTATAGGGAACTTACATTCAACAATGATTGCACGGTCTTAAACATCCTTAACACCGAGTTTAAGTACCAAGAAAAGCACTCTGGTTGATCCTATTCCTTGGTTCAAACCTCCAATCCTGGTCCCAACAGCCATAATGAAAATATGGCCAGGTCTACCCACTGGGGGAAAGGGGAATATTCTGGTGAATGATCACAGAGAACTTTGAATAAATATCGCTGGAAATAGAGACTAGAAACAGGTTATCCAAGGAGTAATGTGTGTGATTCCTCCTACTGCTGAATCTCAACTCCAACACTATGGACAACAGAAAGCCACTGATGGTTTTTAAGCCAAGAAGATTGCCCCGCATGATGAGGCTAAGATAGCCCCCCTCCATACAGACTCCGTGTAAGACGGCTCAGTGACAGGTGGCTGGGGACAGGAAATGATAGCAGAGGAAGTACAGTTGAGAGGGTAGAAAAACACAACAGCCTCAGGAGAAGGAGGTCATAAAAATTACGCAAGAGAGTTAAGTGCCCCCCAAACCCAGCTGGGGTTCAGAGCTCGATTCTGGTCCTCACAGGGAAATGAAAGGCAGAACCAAGAATCAAAAATACAAGCAGAAGGGCCATTTGGGAAAATTGGCCATAAGTAGCTCAGTCCTGGATTCAGAGAGCAGGCTGGATCCATGGGCACTTTAGAAGGTACTTGGGGACAGCTGAGTCAGCCAGGAACCAACACAGAGAATCCTTGGCACATATCCTTTGTCCATTTGCATCATCTTTTCTCTTAAAATTAAAATAAAATTTGTTCAAACCTCCAACTCTTATAAAATTAGAAATCCAGTGTTTCTCAGGTTATTAGGAGGGCTTGCATTTCATCCAGGCATTGCTGGCCTGGTTTCCTCCTACTGCTGAACCCAAAATTCACGCATGCCTCACAACTGACCAGTGTTCCCTTATCTTGACAACTCCTTTTCCTTGCTTTCTAAAAGCTCACTGCAAGCCATAGCATTTGGTGGATTTTTTTACTGAAGATTCACAAGGGATGTAAAGATCACATCACACTCAGCCTAGCAGATAATTTAAAATGTAAACATAAACAATAGGCATCTCTGTTACAAAAATGTAACTTGGTCATTCTCTCCCACACCCCCGACTAAGGAATTTTCATAGACTGTCTTTTCAACTTCCCACCATGTCATTCTGCCTCAACACTCCACTTTCATAATCTCTCTCTTTTTTTTTCTTCTTATTTTTGCACACAACCCTCATAGTTCATTTTTAAGCTTTATGCAGATAATTTGGTCTTCTCTTTTTCTGGCTGTGTTTGAAGGATTATCTTTGCACAATGAAACGGTTCATCAGAATGTTTTGCTAGGCAAGAAAGAAAAAGAAATGAGCTCCCCACCTAAGAGGAATTTTCCTGTCAGCTATTCAAATAGCATTTTTCTCTAGTATAGGTGAATCTGTAAGTTGAGCACAATTATATCACTTACTAGCTTAGGTATAGATTGATATATCTAACTGATCTGCAGATCAGCTCCTGGGCTATCCCTGTTCGTGCAGTCCTTGGCTATTGCACGAGAGCAACAGACTTGTCAGAATCTACCTCTTGACTTTCTGTGACAGGTAGAAATGTAATCTCACCAGCGAAGCAATTCCCTGGAGCTATTATACATGCAAAATATTTCCTCAATTGAAAAATGCTACTGCAGAATTTCACTGAGGACTCCAGTAAAGAATTTCCTGAAATTGCAGTGTAGAAACTACTAAAAGAGCTCTGCAGTAAGAAGCAATATTCTCACCAAGCTGTTTATACCATTTGAGAAATTTACATCCAAACAGTGCCAGGGGGTGGTGACAAGGACAGTGTCAACCCAGATCTGTCAGTTAATCTAGTCCCAGGTACAGCAGGAGCATTTTGCTGTCTTATTGCAAAATAAATGTGGGCCCCTAAACTATCAGGAGCACAGAACTATTAGTGCCTTAGAAGACACTGCAAGTCTCTCGGGAAATGAAAAACACAGGCTCTACTCAGCTTCCAGCTTGAGTTTATTATTTCTGTGTTTGAGCATTGATTTAAACTACCTTTTGTTTTTTAAATACTAAAACCATCCTATTCGTTTTTTTCAGAAATGTTGAAGTTGTGGTTAATTGAAAGGAAAACAAAAAAGCAAGGGTTTGGCAGCTGTATTCAGTGTACTGTGTTGTGGTGGCACTGCTTCACCGTCCGTCACTCTCCCTTCCCCATACATGTCCACCCAGAATCACTAAACCAAACAAAGACAAAAATATAAAAGGGCCCCAGCAACTCACCATCACTGCGCAGTAATGGTGCCCTGGCAGACTGGGGGAAAACATCACCTTGGCAGGTGACAGGCACTTGGGCCTTGGCTGGAGCATTAGTGAACAATATTAATAAGGACTAATTAGATAGCTCTTGTTGAAATATTTCCAAAGAAATGAGCAAAATAAAGCTGACCTAAAGAAAATATTTTAAAATCTCCCACTGAGCATGCTCAGAGAGAACATTTTTACTTCTTTTATTTTTAAAATGCTCAACCATTTTCTTCAAAAACTTGGCTTGATCTTCCTGATTCAGTGATAACTGAAGTCATGCCAACTTTGATGTTTTTAGCTTCAGCTGTTTTAGAGCTATATGTGATCCCCCCAAAAAGGTTGGAATGAATTTTTTTCTGAGTGAAGAAGGAAGCATATGTTTTAACCCTCATGTGCCTTTTTTGAAAAGGATGAATTAACATCCTATAATAGTTTATCTTGGGGCTTAAAATAAAGAGTTTAGTTTGAAAGTCAAAGAGACATTTTTCAGAAATTAAAGTGGAGACTCAGGCCTTCAGGAATTATGGCTATGGATTTATCTGTTTCACCAAATACATTTGGTGACTTGCACGTCTGCTGCTATTGTTTTGAAATGGCAGCTTGGAGACTTGAGCAAGATGGACCACACACACACAGAATTTCAGGACATCAAAACAACATAAAATTAATACGCAGAAACACTAGAGCATCTTGAATGCATTGTTTTCTAATGACATGAAGAATGGGAAGTAAAACGGAATGTAGAAAGCTTCAATCCACCTGATGATCTGATTTCCCTTCTAATTTGTAGATAAAGAAAAGAAGGAATAAACAATGAGTGGTTAGAAGCTGAGTGGTACCAAATATCAGTGACCCCATTGAAGAAGATGGTACATACAGGGCAGGGTTATTGGGAGGCTTTAGGGCCACATTATTTGTTACTATTGACCATGCCAATATTTTGGCAGAGTTCCCATGGGATCAGTTTTTCATTGGATCTCCTTAGGATACAGCAGAGATAGTAAAGAAAGGAAATTAGCGTAATGGTGCTAGACCTAATCATTAGCTAGGAAGGTGGACAAACAGACGTGGCGATGCAGGCGAGTTGTGTCAAATGGCTCTGGGAGGGCTGCACAACTGACATGAGAAGTGGCTTCTGACTTAGGGCAGGGCGTTTCCCGTGTTACTGCAGATGGAAACTTGGGAGGATATTGGTGCTTCCAGATCAGATCTCGGTCGCTTTTGTAGAAGACTGTGCAAGGCCACATCTAGAAGACTCGGAATATCAATTTAAATTTCTCCAACTCATAACTCCCACTATATTCTGGTTATACCCAAAACTCTGGAAGAACAACAGAGGGAAAATATTGGTAAAGAAATGACAAATGTCTCACTCTCTTATAATGTCAGAAGAGCTATGGCCAGAAAAATTAAAACCAGAATGAAAGAAAGGTTTAAAAGGAAATTGAGTCTGTGTTTACAAAAGGATTCCAATTCCGAGTGAACTGTCCAACTCAACCAGTTGCTTTGAGAAACATGCTTTGGAGAAACATGATTAAAGTGATGACTGAGGTGTTTTGTGTCCCAGCCTCAGTTTCCTTTATTCCCCTCTGAGTCCACTGACAGCCAATCAGAAAGGAACCTGGCCCGGAGGCTTGTCAGTGATAATAATTGAAAACATCTGTGCATGTAGCAAGTGTGGGAAGCCAGTGCAGTTCCCTGACGGAGGGAGTTCTCAGACAGCAAAGCCAGAACCACGACTGCACATACTCTCATTCACAGACTTTTCTCACTGCCAGCTGTCTTTATTCTCCTGCCAGGAAAGCAAGGGGCCTGGGGCTCTGACCCAGGCTGGGGTTAAGTGAGTTGGGACTGGGAAGGGAGGGGGACAGGCTGGCTCAGAGCTCTGGGTATAGAGACAAGGGATATCTGATCAGAAACTAAAGACCCTGGTGACTGAGGGAAAAGAACAACAAACCAAGAAACCAGAGGAGCTCAGAGCAGGACAGATCAGCCGCAGCGTAGGAAGAGTTCAGACTGTGGATGAAGGCAAGTGGGGTGGAAATCTTGGCGTGACCGTTTCAGTGTGGCACTGGGCAACCTCCCTAAGCCTCAAGTTTTCCATCTTTAAAGTGGGAATGATGGTTGTTCCTATGTCATAACATTATTCCCGGGGAAATCCTCTCATGCACTTCAGAAGAACAAGGCAAGCACTGAACATAATTAGCTTCTTTATCAGTTAGAAGGTGACTCCCCACACAGGTGTGGAAACTCAGAGACTCCCCTACCGAGGGGCACATTACTTGCTCATGAGCAGGGAAGTCCGGTTGACTGTTGACACCTGCTGCCTGTGTCGTGTGGACTCCCAGTGTGTTCTGCAAATAGTGCTCCTCCTCCAGCTGTGCACTGGGCCTTTGCGAACTACGTTAACAGCCGGTGCTGGGAAGTCGATTGTGATCGCCTGGGGCTGACTCCTTGTGGCCTTTCTCTGCCCCGAGAGCCGTATCCTGGGCTGCACTGGCTTCTGCCTGACCCCTCCGCCTTCACCTCACTCCTAATGTACTGATGCCTTGTTTCACCCATCCTAACCATGGGCCAGAGTTTTCAACACGGTGTTGCACCTATCAAGGGGGTATCTGGTTAGAAGAGTGTCAGGAAAATGTTACTTCAACAAACTGAGGGGAAATTTTCAGGCTGTAGATTGAAGAAAATCTAAAACAAGAAAAGTTGGAGCAAGAGGAAGAAAGAAAATAAAGTTCTTAGTAGGAAAGTTCAGATGTTCTCCCTGCCTTCAGGGTGGGGAGGGAGGCTTTATTGCCAATAGAAGGAACTGATAGATTCAGAAAGAAAATATAAACAAAACACTATAAAGGACAGCATTTTAAAATATCAAATGATCCAGATCATTTCACTGTTTAAGATACTCTCTGTACAAAAATTAATCACCTCTGGAAACTGCATTAACAGTCACATCACAATTGTATTTATAGCGAACTCACAGTTATTTGATGTATGACGTTCACTTGGCAGCCAGGAGGAATAAATCCAGCTTGCAAAGAAGCAGAACTTACTTTTAGGGTGGGGCTTAGGTCCTGAGAAAATCTAGCTCAACACATGGGTGGCAAGGAATAATACAAAAGGGGAGACGTGGGGAGGCCAGCTTTGTATCATTAGTTAAGAACAGCTCTGCGTTGTATATGTATCCAACATAAACACTTGGCTAAGGATGTTATTCTACTGACAGTGTTTGCCTTTCCTTACGGCCATCAGCTGGGTGACTCCTGCTACTTGGCTGAGAAGCACTTCATCCATAAAGAAAAGCACCATAAGTAATAATGAGTGTGAGTCTGTGTTCATTGCAAAGCAAGAATTCAGTTTCAACAAGAGTTTTTTTATCCAATGGAAATGAATCAAGCTGTTTAACCTAATTGAGCCTCAATACATCAGGAGTGTTGTCATATTAGTAATCCTCCTAGATAAGGCACTGCGATGCGGCACCACACGAGAATGAAAATGTAGAAACACAAAACACAGGGAATCCACTGACCGCTTTGATTCAGCAGCCTTGGACTTTCTCGCTCCCTATGATCACTATTGCAATGAACTTATCACTTAGTAACTGACATTAGTAGATCTTTTCAATCATTTAGACACCCTATTTTTCCTTTCTAAGATTCTGTCTTCAATATGCATATATAACTACAGAAAGGCCTGATCTTTTCCAGATCTTTTCTGTCAGCACAATATACAGAGGAAGGGACTGTACCTCCATTTGGAACTGGGTTTTTTAAATACGTAGTGTGAGTATAGTGAGTTTGTTTTTATTTCTAATGAGGCAGATCTATATGTGCTAATTGGAAAGGATCACCGAGACACATCCCATTTGTATGAATTTTCTCAATTACTCTTAATATATTCCTATAGTCACTACCATGATACCTCTCTCCATCTATAATTGTACCTTTTTCCTATACTCACCTAAGGGTAATGCAGTTCAAAATCCACAGCAGCTTGCCTCTCAAGTTCCCAGATTCCTTCTCTCCCAAGAATACCTTCAGTTACTTCTGTAGTATCTGGTTACCTTTTGAAATTGCTTTTCCATTGAATGGCACATCCCTGGCATATGTAACACCATTCTCCATTCCCTGTCCCACACCAACATTCTCGACTGAGCGGATGACTTGTTTGCTCTGTGGCTTCACCTTGAGAGTCCTTCCTTACAGAGCAGGCAGCCGGCATCAGCCAGGTAAAGCCAACCTGTGTACCTGTCATCTTTACAGCAGGTCTCTCCATCCAAGGCAGATATTATAAAAACATAGCAGACTATGTGCACACCTTTATGCTTCCTGGAAAACAAGGGACTCGGGTCTGTTTTCTTAAAAATTCCCACTTTCTGCTTTTCTGTTTTATCCTTCCTTTCAATAAATAAATGTATAGCTTATAGTAAAGATATATGTACGCTACAGATAGGGTGGACAGAAAGTTTGGGTGCAATTTAAAATAGTTTAACATAGTAAATTGCACATGAACTTTGTCTGCCCTGTGTAATATATAAAGTGTGCATAAATATATATTTAAAATATGCCCACATATGCAATAGATGACTACAAACCCCTCACGTTTTAGGATTCTTATTTTGCAAGTGATGGCCGTGCTCCACGCTTGTCAGCATCCACTTGTCAACATCGCAAGTGATGGCCGTGGTCCTACACTCGTCAACATTCCCTTCAAATTATTTCAGGTTAGAGGAGCAGAAAGGTGTTTAAAATTATTAAACAAAGGGATTTGCAGGACAAAGAAATTAGAACTCTTCCAGCCCAACAGGCTGATGTTCCAAATGAGGAAACTGAGTCTGACAAGGCTAAGGGACTGCCCCATAGTCTTACCGTGGAGTCAGGAGAGAAAACAGGGTTTCTGTTTCCTTGTATGAGTTCATCTTTCCTTCCAGTTATTAAAACTGTTGGCCTGTAAACCAAGCTAAACCGTCTTCATCGAATCACCTGTTTTCTCCAAGTTTCTGTGACATCCTGAGTCAGTTGGCCTCATGGGTCTCCACACAGTCCCATAGGTCAGGGAAACCGGGTATTGGACATTTCCTTCTGTGCTTATTATCATCTGGATTCTGTAGACATAGTCTACAAGGAACCAAGACTTTTCAACACAAACCTCATGACTTCTACATCTATTTTTGACACTGACTAAAGTATTTTCACACTAACTCATAAAACCTTTGAAAACAGAGCACCCATAGATGATATTTTGCACTAACTGAATTCTCTTTTCATAAAAAAATCCTTCTAAATGTTACGTTATATCTTTGTATTATTTCCAAATTACATTCTCCAGTTCCCTTCTATAATTATTTTTTCAAAGAAAGTAAAAAAGTAGAATGCGATAGAACAGTAAAGAAATGGCAGAGAAAAAGAACTCCCCGTCTTCCCTGACGGAGCTTCACGCTCCTTCCTGGGCTTACGAGAAAACATGAAGAATCTCTGTGGCTGGCTTTGTTCTGACTATGGAGAGAAAAAGTGGGGGGAGTACATCATTTCTGTTCGTCCATCCCTCTGTACTGAGGGAAAGATTAACCTGTCACTTGTGCATAAAGCAAAAACTATTTGTAATGACAAGAAGTTACAGGATCCCCAAACTTTCTACTGCAAATAAAAGAAGAATAAAGTTGAAGGTAACAAGCCACCTAAATTCAAAGATTTTGCAATCTAATTGAGGGAGATAAAACATATGTGCATGAAATAACTTAGAGATAAAAATAAAACATGTCAACAACAGTGTAATACAATCTGAATGTTTAAATGCCAAGAAAGCAAATAAGCAAGTGATCAGAATACAATTCTTAAAGCCTTCGTTGAAGAGATGTGCTCAAATATGATTTGGGGTATTGTGAGTGGCATAGATGTGGCAATGAAAATAGTAGTAAAGTAAGTGTAAAACAAATCCATGTCTGTGGCCGCGGGGGTAGATGAGCAGGTAAATTGACCTGTGAACCCTGAATGGAGGCAAACTGCTTTCATTAATTTTTTTAACTTTTTAAATTAATAGATTGTATTTTTCAGAGAAGATTTAAGTTTATAGAAAAACTGAGCAGAAAATAGGGTTCTCATATAACTCCTCTTCAGCCACCATAACACACGCACACACACACTCAGAAATTCCCCTGTAGTTAACATCTCACATGGTGTGGTATATTCGTTAGAACTGATGAGCCAGTATTGAGACATTATTCTCAGCTGAAGTCCATAGTTTACATTAGGTTTCACTCTTTGTTCTGTACAAGGGGTTTTGAGAAATGTATAATGACGTGTAACCACCTTTGTAGTGTCCCGTGGAGTATTTTCATTGCTCTAAAAATCTCCTATGCTCCAGCTATTCCTCCTTTCCTCCCCCCCCCCAACCTCTGGCGATCACTGATCTTCTTCTGCATCAGAAGGTTTGCTTTTGCAGACCAGGACACTGTGGCTGAGGCCTGTAATCCTAGCCTCTGGGAGGTAGACAAGGGAAGATAGGGCATTTGAGACCAGCCTGAGCAAGAGTGAAACCCCATTGTTCCTAAAAATGTAAAAAAGTATTTGAGCATCATGGCAGTTGCCTATAGTTCCAGCTATTTGGGAGGCTGAGGCAGGAGGATCACTTGAACCTGGAGTCTGAGGTTGCTGTGAGCTAGGCTGACCACATGGCACTCTAAGCAAGGCAACCAAGTGACACTGTCTCAAAAAAAAGAAGGTTCTGCTGTTTCCCAAATGTCAGGTCCTTGGATTCATGCAGCGTGATGACCTTCTAGCTTGGCCTCCTTCCCTCAGCACTACACACTGAAGATGACTTTGAGTCTTGTTAGGGTTTAGGAGCTCATTTCTTTTTATCACTGAATCATATTCCATTGTGTGGCTATGCCAAAGGACATTCATGATCTTTTGTAATGGAAAAACAAAGTTTTTAAAGCTT
>CAUYQV010078084.1:0-67136 GCA_963574575.1 Galagoides demidoff
GGGCACCTGTGGTCCCAGCTACTTGGGAGGCTGAGGCAGGAGACTCACTTGAGCCCAGGAGTTGGAGGTTGCTATGAGCTGTGATGCCATGGCACTCTACCCAAGGGGATAGCTTGAGGCTCCGTCTCAAAAAAAAAAAAAAATAAAACAAAATAAAAGTGAGAGCTAAACAGTATCTACACAAGAATACACAGAATGGTATAATGGACATTGAATATTCATAAGAGGAGAGGATGAGGAAGTGGGAAGGATGAAACATTCCCTGTGAGATACAATGTACACTACTCAGATGATGGGTACATCAAAAGCCCACACTCCACCA
Source organism: Galagoides demidoff (assembly GCA_963574575.1). Lineage (NCBI taxonomy): Eukaryota > Metazoa > Chordata > Mammalia > Primates > Galagidae > Galagoides > Galagoides demidoff. Next base: position 323 of record CAUYQV010078084.1, read on the forward strand.
CTATACAATATATCCATGTCATTAAATTAAACTCTTTTCCCTTAAATCCATTAAAATAAAAAAAAGAGGTCTGTTTGGATCTCCAGTACTAAGAATGTATGCTGTGTTATTTTCAATGCTGTTATTGGGCTGAGGCATGTAAGAAAGGACTAGAGTAATTTAAAATATTCCAAAGATCACTCTACTTACTGAAAATAAGCCACTTTTCATCATTTTTTTTTAACTTACAATCTTTTGAGTAGCTAGAAGCTTTTGACTAACTTCTGAAAATGTTGTTTCTAATTTTTTTATTACATATACACAATTCAAGAGTTCTTTATTCTGCCATTTTCTCTGACATCTTCATATAATATTTTTGACAATATAATAATAATGAGAACTAATTATTAGTTTCTAGATATTAAGATATGGTGGGAAGAAATACTATGCTTGTGTTTGTAAAAGGGCAACACAGGGATCATTGTAGTCATAGAACTGTTCTTTGTTGGTCATGATAGTATACATAAGACGAAAACTGCATAAATCCAAACACACATGCACACAAATGAGCACAAATTGTGAAAGCTGTATTAACTAGTTTGATGTAAGCATTCCAATTTGTATAAAAAATCAATACATTGAACCCCACAAATTTATAAATGTACTCACGATCTACGTGTGTATAACTTAATAAAAGGAGAAAAAACTGGAGAAGATCTGAACAAGAGAGGTAAATTGAATCTATGTTAATATACTGGTTGTGATATTATACTATAGTTTGCAATATGTTATATCAAAGTCATCTAGGTAAAATGTTCATGGTGTCTCTATGTTTATTTCATACAACTACATGTGAAAATATAATTATTTATGAATTTCAAAAATTTAAAGTAAAAAATAAACTAGAAAAAATGAAAATTAATTGATAGGTAAGGTAGAGCAAAGAAGATAATTTTCTGAGGAAATTACATTCCTTCTCTTTTGAAAGTAGTTAAATAAGTGTGATGCTTAGATCTATGCTGCTCAATAGATTGTTCACAGTTTGGACTTTACATAACAAATGCAAGCAACATAACCTAATGGTTCACATCCTTATATCAATCTGAAACAAAAAAACAATAGTATGATACCAATATAATACATCTAGTGGAATATCTTTGTAAATGTCATGAATGGAAAACTGAAATAGTATCTGCAACTTATTCTTGGTGTATATTTATTCATTCACTTTTCTAAAAATTTCATGTAAAAATATGCAGGAAGAAAATTAAGATGTAAAACAAAACAAAAATAAAATAGCTGTTACCAAACTTAGGATCCAAATATAGCGTCCTAAATTGTTCAACACAATGTATAAGCACTGAAATAATTTAATTATTTGCTTTAGTATTTTAAATTACTTAAAATATTCTTTCTTGATTATTGGAAATTTCCAACCCAGATTTGGCCTTTCCTGTTAGGATTTGTTTTCACATCTGAAGTGAAGATCTCCACATTCCCTGTTTGATAACAATGTTCTGAGTCCAGTAGTTTCAGTTTTATTATTATTTTCCAGGATAACGCCACTATCATTCTTGAAAATTTCTTTGGAAACTCTTCTTTTATTAGTTAAAAAAATCTCCTATCTCATGCTGTGTGAAAGCTACTCTTGCTGTCATTAAATGAGGAGCAAAATATCACTCATTGCTAGCGTTCCCTCTTCTTTCAAAAAGAGTAAGTAAGAATAGCGGGCTTTCCACTTAATGTTATTTCTGAGACTTCTCAAACCAAAGAAGATTATCCAAACTGTACATATATGGCCTCTTTTACCTTTTCAGACAATGAATAAAAACTATTAATTCTTTCCTTTGGCTGACAAAGTTTAATAGGTTCAGATTATTAACATTAGTCACTTGTTTTTATTAAATCATAACTGTGTACTGTCCCAGTTTTCTCTGTGTGTATTAAAGTGCAGGTAAGACTTTTCTTACATCTTTCTTTTTGCACATTATGCTATACCAAAGAAACTAGAATATTAATAGGAGGACTATTTGCAAGAGGAGGGAAAAATCAGAAATAATAGAATAAATAATGGGTAGTGATTTACAGGAATGATATAATCTCATAGGGTAGAAAGCTATATATTCTCTCCCCCCCCCCGGGTATTAGAATATGTGGTTATATGTTTATGAGTCATTTTTTAAAAATATGAAAAAAATAGTAAATAAGGAAAAAGTTAAAAAAACTGATCCACTGTTGGAGAAAAACTGATTTTATATTTTCAGAATTTAGAACATCCTATCTTATATGTAAAAAATAGCATTTCATATCTTAGTTATTTTCACCCATGTATAATTAGCTGACTTTCTAAAAGAAATAAGAAGAAGTAGAAAAAAAGTGAAAGAAGTAGAAGATTTGTTTCATGAGGATCTTATGTACTCTTTTAGCGCTAAGAGGTTTTTATGTACTTCTGCAACTTCAGGCCTAGTTCACCTCTCTGCACCAAAAGTCAGCTCCTCTTTCATTTCTAGCCGAATAGAAGAAACAGAATCTGTCACGTAGTTTCCATTTCCTTCTAAGTATAATCTGAAATACTACATGACTCCAGGTAAATGTACATTCACAGATGTTGGATCATTTGTTCTGCAACTGTTAACCTATGTCAATGAACTTCAGTACATTGCTACAACACGCATGACCTAAACTTCCTATACCACTTCAACCTGCAGTTTTCCAGTTTTTAGCATTTTAAAATTTGTTTTTTCTATTTAGTAAGTTAAATACATTTTCACTATAAATTTCAAAAAAATTGGTTCATTTTGAAAGTTCTAATTTGTTAAATTTGTCTTCCTTAACACTAAAAAGATATCTAGAGCTGCCAATACATGCAATTTTTTAGAACAATTTTGTTTTATTCCTGTCACCATAAATAGTATGAGTTTTTCCACTTTTGATCAGCCCATAAGAAATGTATACAGCCATTTCCTTTCCAAATATAGTTTCATTAATCATTAACCTTTTTTATTGAGTGGTTATTTTCCCACACAAACACATACCTTATGCATGTCACTAGAATCTAGACTATTGCTAATGGTCTAGAATTCAAACTTTCTCTAAAGCCTCTAATTATATACACAATTTCATAATCTGAGTTTGTAGCATCAGTATTCTAGGCCATATTTTACCTGAGTTCTTGTTGTAACAATCATTTTTCTTCTTTTTTATTGTTATTTTTCTCCTTCTTTCATGCAAATAATTTTTCTACAGTGTTTCTCCGAAAATAAGACAGTGTCTTATATTTATTTTTTCTCAAGAAGATACACTAGGGCTTATTTTCAGGGGATGTCTTATTTTTATTAAGTATAATTCAACAATCTACATTTATTCAAACACAGTTAAGTCATCTTTTTCTGGAACCTAACAGGGGAGCCGACCCTGCTGGTGGGGCTGGCGCTAGTGATGCATGAACTCCTTTCCCCTACCCGTTCGCACGTGCACAATAGGATGTCTGCAGCCGCGGTTACCACACCTGCACCCACGTAAATGCAAACTGCTCAGAGAAAGGAGCTGTGGCAGATAAGAGGTATTCCTTTTCACTGTCTCCTGGTCTTTTATTTTCTTTTTACTGAATTTTTATTAAATCATAACTGTATACATTTATGGGATACAATGTGATGATTTTGTGTACAATACGGAATTCTTAAATCAAACTAATTAACATAACCATCACCCCACTGATGTATTTTGTGGTACAACATTTATAATATATTCTTTGTTGTTTGTTTTGAAATGTACCCTTGCATTGTGTACATGAAGTGAGATCCCACTAAATACCTTCCCTCCACTCCTCCTCCCCCCTACTTTTCCCTCCTTCTCCCTTCCGCTCTTCCCCCTCTCCCCTCCTCCTCCTTCTTTTAGAGAAAGTCTAACTCTTTCAGCTGAAGAATATTTAAACCCTCCTATAAACTGTGGGCCTTCACTTCAAAATGCCCCAATCTTTTGGGCCAAACCAATGTATATTTTCCATAAATTGATTAAAGACCTCACTTATAATTCCTATCTCCCTCAAATGTATAAAACCAAACTAACTCCAACACCATGAGTTCACTTGCTTAAGGCATCTTGAGTGTGGCTTCAGGTTATGGTCCTCCAATTCAGCTCTGAATAAATCTTCTTAATTTATTTTACAGAATATAGCTTCTTTTCTATCAACAATCTTCATTTATAAAGGTTACCATTGCTTGACACATTTGGCCATCACTCCACTTGATCTTCACATAAATCCTAATCTGAATCTCACTGAAGTTGGTGACTCAGAGCATATTTTAAAGAATAAACATAAATTCACATGTATCTTCCTTATATAAATTGTGTATACCACATTAATACAGAGCTAGACAGGGAGCACCCTGTTTTCTAGACCTAAGTAGGCTCAGAAATCATTCTCATCACAAGACCCTATCTCTAGGCATAAACAGGCTTATAAAAACCATCCTGACCAGTATCTCACCTGTGCTGCCACTCCTAGAGCAGGGAACACACTACAGACAAGTTACTCCAAGAGCATAGAACATACCCAAATGAGACCCCATTACGGTACTTGGGCAGTTTTTAAATTAACTTCTGCACTCAGCCTTTGTTACCAAACAGTTGTGACATTTCACCTCTACCAAACTCCCCCATCTGAAGGATAGGAAAAGTAGTATATAATCCCTTAGACAGAAGATTTTGTGTGCCTTATGACAACAGCTCTGATGGCCATTCTAAAGTCCATTCAAAAGAACATGTTGCTTTAGATGTTATTAATGAATGTACCTAATATTAAATCTATTAGTTTTTGACTTGTAGCCTTTTGAGGAATGGTTCATATGTCTACTTTCAAATAAATTTTCTTGGTTTTTATTTTTTCATCTTTCACTTGGAAAAATCAATTTTGTGTATTTAGAAACCACCTTAAAACACTCAATTGATACGATAGTCTTGGAAAACTAGTTAAAGATTGATTTGTGTAAAGATGAATATTAAAGAATAGTAAAGGAGGCTTAGTGTCTTTAACTCAGTGTGTAGGGCGCTGGCCACATAAACTGAAGCTGGCAGGTTTGAGCTTGGCCAGGCATGGTAAAAACAATGACAACAGCAACCAAAAAATATTCAGGCATTGTGGTGTGCACCTGTGGTCCCAGCTACTCAGGAGCTTGAGGCAAGAGAATCACTTAGGCCCTGGAGTTTGAGGTTGCTGTGAGCTGACACCACTAAACTCTACTGAGGGCAATGAAATGATACTCGGTCTCAATAATAGTAAAATAAAAAAGAATAGTAAAGTAAAAGAGTTCCAAAATTGCTTTGAATAGTGGACTATGTACTGGCATTGGTGCAAAACATCCCAAGAAAAGTACTTCAAAGGTACCTATAATAATATTCAGCAATGAGGTATATAGAACTTTTTCTAGGAAGAGAGTAAGTGCTTAATTTTCAGACTTCATAGGCTCCAGAATGTAAAAAGCTAAACAGAGCTATGTTTAGCCAAACCAAGCTGAGCCAAGAATATATGGGCCATGTAGACTCCAGTGAGTCCAATATATAACAATAAAACCCAAGAGAGCCCAATAGAATTACAGTATACTTTGGTTCTAAAGTAACATAAGTAAGAAATAAATATTTGTTGCTTGAAGCCTGTGAGAATATGTGGCTGTTTGTTAACAACATACTCTAGTGTATTTTATCAGTATAATTCTTTAACTTGTCCTTGAAGAATTTTATATGTAAGTACCATAACTGGGGCTTACAGGATGAAATTAGTCAGATTTGTTAAGAGTTATAATCAATTACTACATTATTCATTATCAAAATGAATGCAAATCCATAATTTATAAGCTAATAAACAGTTTTGTTATTCCACACTTATAAAACTACTAGGCAATTAATGAGTAATATAACTACACTGAGTAATAGTAGCAGCTGGAAATTTACTTGTAATCAACAATTTTTTTACCATTAAAATTTGTTAAATGTAATAAGAAAAATAAAATCCATTATCAAACCATTTTTCTTTTTTTCATAATGATGAGTTATAGATTGGGATGTATTTCATCAATGCAGAAGATGCACTCCTTTTAGGATTTGGTGACAAGTAAATTTTATTTGTAAACTTTATTTATAAAAAACAATTTGACACTTATAGTTTGAGAGAAATGATTACTATTCATAGAACATTAGGTAGAATTTATCAATACTCAGTTATTAAATAATCATAGTTTATAAAATTTCTCATGTTTGTCATAAAGCTTTCAGGTTTTTTGAAAAGGGCATTTTTATTTTTAAAAATATGACAGCTATTACAATTTCTACCTCTTATGTCTTTAAGACATGCAATGTGAAATGTCCAGAAGCCATTGTAAATAAATAGCATAAAGAGTCACAAGGATAGGGAAAACAAACAATCAGACACGCAAACTAAAATGATAACAAAAAGGTCACTATTTGGAAAGGTTACTAAACCATGGTTCTATAGAAGCCTGATAGCTAACTGTGCCTAGAATCACAATGCTAATCTCTATCAGTGTATAATATTCAGGACTTCTAAAGGTAGAGATGAATGCCTTCTCAGTAGGCAGTGGAAGGCCTATTGGGTTACCTGAACCCACCAGAGCCATGTAACAATGACCTTTATTTTGGTATTCATTTTTAAATTCTGTCTCATACTGCTTCCCACTGTTTGTTCTTCATTTGTTTATTTTTAAGAAACTAAATCCAACAGAGATTGAATCCAATACTGACTGTTACAGATAATTGTGCTTAAATGGACAGCAATAGAAGGAGATATTTCCAACTCTTATTATTGATGCTGGCCCACATACTGATAAATTGCTATTTCAAAATAATATTTAGAGTGTCATTTATATTGACAGAACCTGCCTTGTATCAATATCTAACACAAATAAATGGAAAAATTTAACCCACAAAAAAATATAAAAACAACAAATCACAAATTTATTCTATATTTAGGTCATCCTTAGTCGCTCATTCATCTATCTATTCACTTAATGAATAATTATGGAAAGCCCACTGGGAGTTAGTAACTGTTTCAGATAAAAGGGATACCAAAGTCAGGAAGCATACAGGTTCATGTTTTCATGGGATATACTTAATTTTCTCAGTTGGAGAGACAGAAAAAAAAAGATAAACTAAATAGCTCAAAATTTTATAGTTACAATATGTATCAAACACATAACACAAAGTAACTTGGGAAGTGAGAGTGATATACGAAGATTAACAAAAAACACAAGTAGTTTGACATCTAGTTTCTGGTATTGTGTATAAGGAGCTTGGAAGTTGTCATTACATCTTACCTACAAGTTAAAAGCTAAACAAAATGCAAACAAAAGACTTTTTTCACATCTATCAAAGAACTTAGGTTGCAAAACAAATTACTGTCTACTAAATTGGAGAGATAGACAGGAATATACACAGACTCATCACTGATCAGAGCAGAAATCTACAACCAGAAAGTAAGCAATATTCAGTAACAGAATAACAAAATGTAAAATGTAACTGGAAAATATCTGGGGGTTTAGTGTACATATGAGAATTAAAAATTCCAGGGGACCCAGTGTTAAGGGGAATGCCCATGATTTTGTGAGTTTTTCTTCACCTGGTTTTCACAATAAAAAGCTGAGAAAAACCCCTTGTGATTGTGGAAAGGGAAAATAACCTTTGAAACATTTCAGATTATTCTATTTTTCTTAACAATGTATGCCCTTAAAATCAACTATTTTACCACAAGTTACCACCATATTACCAAATATTGATTGCAATTCCTTTTACGCAGTAGCTTCAACCAAAAAGCATAAAATAGTAAACAGTTTTGGAAGACAGAGGAAGCATCAGAAACATTTTCAGATATGAAAACAATCTTGTAAAAAATCATATAAACAATTTAAAATAACTATGCGTTATACACTAAGGGTGCTAATGGAAAAAGCATCAACACAAAAGAATACATAGATAATTTAAGCAGATAAAAAGGAATTTTAAGAAAGCATATAAAAAATGCTAATCCTATGACAAAAATAAGGAATATCTTTTTCTAGCTCACTAGTGCACTGTGCATAGATGAAAAAAAATCTCCAAATTTCAGAATAGGTGAGTAGAATCTCCATAAATGAAAAAATAAAGAGAAAAAACAATGAGAAAATGGAAAAGAATATTCAAAAAATTGTGGAACAAACTCAAACTATGTAACATATAGAAAAAGAGAAAAAGAGGTAGAGAAATATATTTTTAAAATACTATAATTTTTCCCAAATTAATTTCAAACATGAAAGCCCAGGTTCAGAAAGGCCAGAGAACACAAACCAGAATAAATATGAAATAAATTATAAAAAGACAAAGGCCCTCAAAATAAAAACTTCAATCTAGAATATTAAATCTATTTCAATCTATTATATTAAAATGTTAGAATATTAAATGTAAAGACATATTTCTTGAAAGCAGCCAGAGAGAAAAATAATAACTTATCTGTAAGGAACCAAATATATGAATTACATCTGACTTCTCAGAAATCATGCAAACAAGAAGAGTGGATTAAATGCTTAAAGCATTAAGAGAGGGGGGAAAAAATTAACTTAGAATTGTGTATTTTCCAAACTTACCCTTCAAAAGAGGAATAATTAAAACACTCTTGGACTATAACATATTGCTGAGATTTATTACTAGTAGACCTAGCTTGCAGGAAATGTGTAAATAAGTTATTTAGAGATAATAAAATAATAGAAGTCAGAACTTCACATCTATATAAAGAAAAGAGCATTGGAAAATGAATGAGTGAAGAAGCAAATTTTCATTTTTCATTATTAATTAATATAATAGATTACAATTTGTTCAATATAGTAATGACCAATTAGTTGATAATTAAACATAAATGTAGTGAATGGATGGCAGCAGAAATGATACAAATTATGATGATGAGGAATTAGGAACATAGATACTCTTTGACTTATAATGAGGGTAGGTCCTGATAAACATAAAAGAAATTAAAAATATTATAATAACTAAGAAAATGCCATGAAGTCTATGTTAACCAGTTTGATGAAAATATTTCAAACTGTATATAAAACCAGCACACTGTACCCCATGACTGCAATTAATGTACACGGCTATTATTTAATAAAAAAAATTAAGTAGAAATTTTGTTTACTATATCTAAATTACTGAATATCATAACTTAGTCTAGCCTACCTTAAATGTATTCAAAACAATTACATTGACCTACAATTGGGCAAAATCATCTAACACAAAGTCCATTTTGTAAAAATTATTAAATATCTCAAGTGATTTGTTAAATATGGAATTGATGTTAAAATCAGACTCTTTGTATGAGTATATTGAAGTAAAGTTTCTATTGAATGTATACAACAACATTCACACCATTGTAAACTCAAAAAAAAAAAATCAAAACATCATAAGTCAAAGACTATTTGTAGTAGGTTATTATAAGTTACCTGGAATACTTGTGAAATGGTATAATACAGTTTGAAATTAGATTTTGGATTTGGCTGAGAGAAAAAGAAAAAATGGCAGACTGAAGCAGCTTGTCAGTCTGTCACTTGCAAGGGAAGAAATGAAAATTGCGGGCAGTTGCTTATGTACGGATTACTCTTCTCTCAAGGGTGACATCACAAAGAAAAAGTGCTGGACACTCAGTGGGGAAATATATTTAACAGTATCAAAACAAGAATAGGAAGAAAAGGTGAATAGAGTGCTGGTCTGCCATGCTCACTCTGCTGGTGCTGGGAGAGTTGTAAAATGGCTCCTTCCTCTGCCACAGATCTCTATTTGGTTGAACTTGGACCTGCTTGAAGTCTGTATAAAGTCATTGCAACACAGAACAGGCCCAGTGGGGATAGAATTGTAGCTAAAACCATACTGAGCTTTCAGGGGTATGACACCAGGTCAGCACTAGCCAAGGAGGAAGTAGACTAAGTGGAGGCTTCCCTGAGCCATAACCTATGAATGAAAACCAGTGTCACTCCCCTAGGGCACAATAGGATCTGACTAAGGAATTGATTGGGATACACCCGACTCCAACCTGAGAGGCATAATGCAGCCTCTACAGTGTGTCCTGGAATGGACACAGGGAATCCCATGGTCCTTTGGCCACTAGAACTGACCTCTGCCATGACTTGGCAGGTGTGTGATGCCTAACCCTGCAGAACAGCCTGGCACATGGCTCAGCCTTGACCCCACCCTCCATGCAACAAAAACTTCCTCCCTGCTTGGCCCTGACACTATCTCCCATGTTGGATCAACCCTGCTGTTCACACAGCTATACTTCTGGCTCAGAGGCACTATTCAGAAGCCGTGCTTCAAGATTCTCCCCAGTCCCGGCTTTGAACTTTTCATGGCGGAGGCTGAAGCTCTGCCTTTGTGACACCAGAGCAGCCACTAGGCTTAGGTCACTATTCCCAAGACGACTCCATAGCAACCACCAGGCCAAGGACACCATTCCCAAGGCTTCTGAACTTCAGCTAGACCACAAGACCCCCACCCAGGTACATATACTACCACCACAGGGCAGGAGGAACAGTTTTAAAGTCAAACACCCTTCTAGGGACCTCCAGCTTTGAGCCTCTAGTATACCATAACCTGATTTGAGCAAACACCAGGGAAACATAGGATCACTGCCTAGATAACCTCACTCAGCTGCTACCATCACCTCTGTGGGGAGACCACAGGTAGAGCTATCTCCATAGCACCAGCCTCAATAAAGAAGGTCATATCTAGTTCCCTGCTCAAGCAAGGTACAAATACCTGCTGAACAACTCAACATACAGCAAAAAAAGCATTCAGCACAAGCTACATATGACTCTTCTCTGCCATATTAATATTCCAGGGTAGTGAAAAAATAAGCATGATCTAGGAAGAAGTTCTTCTAATCTAGCAGGAGAGTTCCCAACAAAGAACAAAGGCCCAGCAAACGTATTGGTCCTAATTATAGAAATGAGGATTCAGATGAGAAGAAATCAGCAAAGGAACCCTGGAATATAAAAAATTTAAATGGATCAGCACCCACAAAAGATCACAAAGAAGCTACAGTAGTGAACTCCAACTACAAGGAAATTGTTGAAATAACAGAAATGAATAACATGAATTCAGAATACAGATGACAAATAAGATGAATGGAATTAAAGACAAAATTGAAAACCAAAAAACAAAGAAGGCAAAAAAAATTGAATTTGGTTCCTTACTATTATTAGTAGTATTTATTTAAAATTCCTTCATATTTTTATAAAGTAAATAATCAATCTTTTTCTTTCAATGAGGATTTTAGTAATATAAGAAACTAAATTAGGTAAACTAGATAGATTTGAAAATTTTCTAGAAAAATGCTAACTGTGAAAACTGACTCAAAAATAACTAGAAAATCCAAATAGAAGTAGAATATATAGGGTGAGGCATGATGGTGGCTCATACCTATAATCCCAGCTCTTTGGGAGCTGAACCATGAGGATATCCTGAGAACAGAAGTTTCAGACTAGCCTGGTCAACATAGTGTAACCCTGTCTCTTTAAAAAATGTAATTTAAAAATTAGCTTTGTAATGTCATATGCACCTGTACTCCTACCTATAAAGAGGCTGAGGGAAAAGGGGGTAAGATGGCCAACTAGAAACACCTTTTTCCAGAAGCTTCTGGACAGAGGGAGAGAAGTTGGACTTATGAGCACTTGGAGAAGCATAAAATGGGGAGTTGAGTACAAGGAGAGGAAAGCAAGGTATATATCACTTCCACTGAGACAAGCTTCAAGGCCAAGAAAGAAGAAAAAGATAACAAAGATCAGGTATGGAGCAACTAGTTGGAAGGCACCTGTAGCCAAGGGCATGGGAAACCTCTTTCCCAAACAGTAGGCCTATGGGGGTGCTTTCCACAAGCAAGCAGGGAACAATGGGCTTCTCACTTCACCCCATGGGAGAAAGCACAAAGTCCCAGTCCTCCTACACCTGGGAAGTTCTACTTCTGAGTCCAGGCCACATCCTGCCTGGCACAAAAATGAAAAAATATTATATCTGCATTCCTGAGCCCATAACCAACCACTCCCCCTATTTGGTGGCCTGGTGGACTGCCGCCAGAAGAGGCTAGAGTTATTGGTGAGTTCTCTGAGAGGCTGGTGCATTGTGTGAGGTGTTGAGCTATTGCACTAAAACAGTGGTACTGCATTTCTGACTATGGCAAAGAAAGGTATGAACTCTCCTGACTCCCTTTCTAACCAAAAAAGAGCCCACTCCATCCTCCTGGGAACTATCAGTCTGAACTTCATGCAACTTTTTGTTATGTGGCTAACTGTCAACCCTCTGAATTTGTTTAAGTGGGTGTTACTCACTCTAGGTGAGTTTGACAGTAACTCTCAACCAAAGCCATACATGGATTATTGTTCTTTGGCTACTGCTATATGGGACTGCAGGTTAACCACTTATTTAACTTTGTTGGAGTGGCATTGGGAGGATTGGAGAAGTGAGTGGAAGATTCTGCACGTCTGTCTATGTAATCCCCTCCTCCAGCTATTGCTGACGGAGGGAAGGGCTGCAGGTGTTTGCGTCTTTGTCCAGCAGAGATTCCAGCAAAATACTTTCAACTTTGTAGGATTGGGTAGAGGGCAGGCTGTTGCCAAGACAGAGCCAGGATGCACTCATTATCTCACCAAGCTGGCCCTCAGATACTCTCACTGCAACCCTGATAGGGATATTTGGAAGACTATAGGGAAAAGGCCACAAGACCTAGCTCCAGCTCATTGCAGAAGGATGGTCAGCTCCAGATGCCAGGGCTTTGTGATGATCCACTCCCATCCTACCAGTTTTAATTGCCAAATAGGTAGATAAGTGTTTCCTAAGGATTCCCTATTAGATTAGTCCTCAATAACTATTTAGGGACAATCTATTATTTCAAATTAAAAAGTATAATTAATATATTATTAAACAAAGATGAAAATACTCATGGAAAGTAGCTACCAATATAATTCAGATGACATGAAGAAACATAGCAGATTCACTCCCCTAAAATATTACAAAGGAGATACAGCAGAAAATATCATCCATTAAGAAATTGCTGAAATGTCAGAAACAGAATTCGGAATATGGGTGCCAAATAAGATGATTGTAATTGAGAAGAAGATGGAAATAGAAATCCACAAAATAGTTCAAAAGTTGTCTCAAGAAATTAATGATATTAAAGACAAAGTAAACAAGGGTATGGAAATAATGAAGAAAGATATATCACATATTAAGAAACTGAAAAATGTATTTAAGGAGATTTGAAACACAGTAGAGACCCTCAGTAATAGAGTAGAACATGGAGAAGAAAGAATTTCAGAAATTCAAGATAAGAATTTTGAACCATCCCAATCATCCACAAAGGCAGGGAAAAAAGGAGAACAAAAGCAGAATATTCACCAAGAGACTTATGAGATTATTTCAAAAGATCGTACATACAAATTATAGGGATCCCCAAAGGATAAGAAGATGGTCCTAAAGGCACTGATGGTCTATTTCAAGAGGTTATGAGGAGATTTTCCCAAGCATTGTGACAGACACAGAAATTCAGATAATAGATAGTTTCAAAACTCTAGTACTAGTCAATCCAAGAAATACATTACCTAGACATATGGTAATTGAATTTGCCAAAATTAATATGAAGGGAAAAATCCTACAAGCAGTCAGGTGTAAGGAAAATCTTACCTACTGAGGGAAAAATGTCAGAATTACCAGAAATCTGTCAACAGAAAATTTTCAAGCCAGAATAAGATGGTCATTGGACTTTAACCTCCTTTTTTTTTGCAGTTTTGGCTGGGGCTGGGCTTGAACCTGCCACCACCAGTATATGGGGTTGGTTCCCTACTCCTTCAGCCACAGGCACCACCCTTGGACTTTAACCTTCTTAAACAAAACAGTTTTCAGCCCAGGATCCTGTTAAACTGAGTTTCATTTGTGATGGAGAAATGGAATATTTTATTGAAATGCAAATGATAATTAAATTTGCCATAATAGATAAGCTCTACAGGAAGGACTTAGACCTGTTCCCCATAATGACCAGCACAATGTTCCACCAGCAAAATAAACACACCCAGAAATTATAGAACAAAGCCTAGCTTCCACAATGGTGCAAGGGATAAAAACAAGGTCTGATCTTCTAAAAAGTAAGATGACCAAAATTCCACTATACTTATCCATTCTCTCAATAAATGTTAGTGGATTGAATTCCCCCACTAAAGAGGCACAAGCTAGCTGACTGGATACAAAAGATCAAGCTCAATATATATTATTTCCAAGAAACATACTTAACGTCTAAGGATAAAAAAGATTCAGAGTGAAGGTATGGAAAACAATAATCCAGGCAAATGGAAATATGAAAAAAAAAGCAGAGGTTGCAATCTTATTTGCAGAAACAATTGGATTTAAACAAAAATAAGAAAAGACAAGGATGAATGCTACATAAATGTCAAGAAAAGCACACAACATTAAGGGATTTCAATAATTAACATATATGCATCTTACCTGAACATTCCTTGATTTATAAAACAAACCCTAAGTGATCTGAACAATGTGATATCTTCCTGCACTATAGTAGTTGGAGATTTTAACACCCATTACAGTACTAGACAGATCTTTTAAGCAAAAACTAAAAGAAATAATGAATGTAAACATGAACCTACAACAAAGGAACTTAAAAGACATACACAACATGACATACTAAGAAAACTGAATACACATTCTTCTCATAAGTCCATGGATTCTCCTTAAAAATTGATCATCTTTTAAGTCACAAGTCTAACTTCAAAAAATTCAAAAGGCTATCCAAAATACGAAGAATCACTTAGTAAGAAAGATATTTGCACCAGATTATTCATTGCAACTCAATTCATAATAGCCAAGTCATGGAAGAAGCCCAAGTGCCCCTCAACCCACTAATGGATTAATAAATTGTGTATATGTATACCATGGAATACTATGCAGCTTTAAAAAAAATGAAGCCTTTATCTCTTTTATGTTTACATGGAGGGATCTGGAACATACCCTCCTGAGTAAATTTTCTTAAGAATGTAGGTTTATAGGAAAAGGTTATCTGGAAAAAAAGCAGAGGTTGCAATCTTACTTGCAGAAACAGAAACAGGTTTCTATGAAACCTACTTATATTTACTCACACTTTCTTGTAAAAAATAGAACATGACTATAGTCCAGGATGATGAGGAGATATGGAGTAGAAGGGGAGGGGTGGGGGAGGTTCAACAGAGGGAGGGTAAAAGACAGGAGCACACCTATGGAACATATGACAAGGGTACAAGTCAAATCTATGAAATGTAGAACATAGATGTTTTGGCACAATAATTGAGAAAATGAGATGAAAGCTATGTTGATTGGCTTAATGTAATCACGTTAGATTGTATAAAAAAATCAGCACATTGTACCCCACATATGCATGAATGTATTCATGATCTATGTGTATTTGACTTAATAAAAAAAAAAGAAAAAAAATTCAAAAGAACAGAAATTACACCTTGTATCTTCTCAGACTAACACAGAATAAAGTTGAACTCAAGAGCAACATGAATCTTCATATACAAATACAGTCATGGAAATTAAATAACCTTATGCTGAATGACAGCGTGGTCTACCATGAGATTTGTAAGGAAATCATTAGATTACTTGAAAAAAAAATGATAATGAAGCCACAAACTATCACAACCTATTGTATATTACAAAGGCAGTTCTAAGAGGGAAACATTTTAGCATTAGATGCCATCACTGAAAATAAAAGAAAGAAAGTCAAAACTGAATAGCACATCATAAGCAACTGTAAAAGGCAGAAAACTTCAGCCTCAAACTTGGCAGAAAAAAAAAATAACAAAATTAGAGCAAAATTCAATGAAATTGAGAACATAAGAATAATTTGGAACATCAGTGAAACAAAAAATTGGTTCTTTGAAGAGATAAGAAAGTGGATATACCCTTAGCCAGAATAAACAGAAGAAAGAAAAGTAATATCTCTTATTAGTTCAATCAGAAAAAAAGGGGGGAAATAACAACAGATACCATAGAAATACTAAAGATCTTCAACAATTACTACAAAGAACTCTATGCCCAGAAATATGACAATGTAGAGGAAATGGACCAATACCCAGAAACATGCCTAACAAGACTGGAGAAGCCTATGCGCTGATGTCCGGATATTTTTTATTCAATTCTAAAGCTACTCTCATATGTAAGGTGAGGGACCAGACTCCATGGTACCAGTCAAGGACCCAGGGCACTCTGTGCATCCTTTGAAGTGTTTACTAACTATAATTTAGTCTAGAATAAAAATGCTTTGAACATATAAGCACCTTAAGTTAAGAATATATTGTGCAACTTTGTAATCTATGAGGGAGGAATCTGCTTGACCTGTAGTAACATTGGTGCTGTTTACTTAAGAATAAAAAGTAACAAAGAAGGGGCAGAGAATTTTTTAGGGAGATATTCTTGCTGCTTTCCACAATCACTGACTTTTCTGTAAATAAAAGTGAAACAGTTGATCTCTCATCTGCTTATCCATTGATTGGCTCAGGTGACAGATGGACAAACTCCTTGATCCAGCAACCTATTCTGGTGACTATTAAGGGACCATTAGGTAGACAATGTGATGAGTACAGACCTGCCTAGGGCCCTGCTGATTCACCCGGACAGGTAAGACCAGGACATACCTTCCTGCCATTCCTTGCACTGATGAAAGAATGCTTTTTTTCTTGGAATGACTGGTGTAGTGTCCTGCTCTTACTGTCACTTGAAATTGATGAAAAGATCCATTTCACTTTTCTTCATGTGTGCACAGGGGTTAGAGTCATTGTCTGTCATATTTTATGTGAAGCTCACTCGTGGGGGCTCAGTTGTTAGTTCCAGAGGACAGCCTGTTGGGTAATAGTCTATTTGATTGGTTATCTTTTGAGTACCATCTATAATTAAGAAAAAGATGAGGTTTTACTATAATTTGGTCTAGCCATTGTTCAGTCTTAAAGGTGAAGAGAAATGGCCATTATATTGATCCTTAGATTACTATACTATTTAACAACTAGGGCTCTTTTTTCAAGGATCAGAGAAATGGGATGGGATACCCTATATTCAAGCTTTTATTTCTGTTTGTATACACATCTGGTATTTGTTTGTGTTTGTAGTATTTGTCTCTATTTGTATGTGTATACACATGGAAGAAAGCTCATTGATGTGAATCCTGTTTGATTGGACCACTTATGGGTCTCACTCTCTGATTAAAACAAAATTTAATCCATGGTAACACTATTTATCCTATGTATGTTTTGGGCTCTGAGGAAAGATGGTCCTTGAATGGGACCTCCAATTTTTGGGCTGTTTTGCAATTTGAATTGTTTTGTTAATGGTCAGCAAAATAAGATAAAATTTTATATGTCCAGCTTTTTATGTCTTTACATAATACACATGCAAAAAAAGAAGAGAATCTTCTGATGGTTCAGAAAACAAGGAGGGAGAAAACTCAGGCATTAGTGACAAAGAGTTATAGTACAGGGTGAGAATGATCACTGAAATCTGGCAAACAAAATGGATGAGCAATATTCTATGTATGACCAATACTTCTATGCTCCCATCAGCTCCAGAAGGAAAGCTGAGAAAGTCAACCCTTCCTTACCCAGGGAGGGTAGCATGGAAGTGGTATCCCTATCTAAAACCCATCAGAGAACTCAATCCAGCTCGGGAACCAGACAGGAGGAGGTATATTTCACTGATTTATTTTTTTGTTTTACTGATTTATTTTTACTGTATGTCCTGATGAAGTTTAAGCTTGTTGGACTTTCTCATATACATTCTGTCTGCTCTCATCATCTTCACTTTCCAGATAAGGTGACTCTTGTGACTCTCTGCTTCCCAATTCAGATCTTGACACTAGGGATGACCAATCTATGCTGGCAGTGCACTTCATCTCCCAGTCAGTCCTTGATATTTAGCATAAAATCCACAAATTTGCAAAGGAGCCTCAGACTCCACATGTGGAATTCCAAACCTGGCCTTCAATGGTCCCTCATAATCAGAAGGATACAGAGGGAAAGGAGAGGTGGAATGGGCCAGCAGCAGGCCCTAGGAGCAGAAATAAACTTTTCAAATGGTGCCTAACACTGTGGTAGAAATCTTTCAGAGACAGCAGTGTCCTGAAGTTCAGGATAAAAAGACATCAGGAATTTGCCCTGCTCTGGGTGGAGCACCTTGCTTCCTCTGCAGTCAGCTGTATCTCTGGAGAGAAATGCAGCAGGGAGTGGAGTTCACATCTGGAACTGGTGGAGACCTCATGAGCAGCCATCCTCCACATTCACAGACTCTCTAGTACTGCTTCATTTGGACAGGCTTTAGTGTAGGAACAAACTCGATTTCATCATGCCAGAATGACTGAGCATCTGGTAGCATTCTCTCTGTTATGTGTAAACAAAATGATTTTAATAACACTAGAGTAACTTCCTCTGCTCTCCTTGAAGGATTGTAATTAGTGACTTTATCATCAGTCAAGGTCAAAGGGTAGGTGAGAAAGGCCAGAATCAACAGAAGGGGTAGGCAGAGGCACAAAATTAAGGAAAAGAAAAAAATGGGAGATTTTGTGGAAAAATTTTCTATCTCTTCAGGGAAAAAGTGTTGGAAGGTGCCTTGTCACCACAGATCCTTAGAATCTTCAAAGAAGTTATCTCAATTTTGAATAAGAAAAGTTATGGAGAAAAGGAGAAAAATCAAGCAGGAATGTTACACATTTAATAGATAGTGAACTCTTCTGGGATCCTGGTGAGTTTTAAGGTGGTGGGGGATAGGCCTTGCAAATTCCAGTGAGAGATCATTCTTCAGAATTGGAAAATTGTCTGTAGGATTCCATTTTCTTTGGTATCAGTCAATCCAAACTGGGGGGTTCACAAGGTGAACAGCCATGGGAATGCTGTAAGAACAGTGTGAGGGCCTGTCCAGTGAAGATATAAAGTCTTGTGGGGCAAGGGAGATTTGAGAAGAATTTGTTGCCCTGCCAATTGTTCTGTGATTTTCTCTGATGAGGATTGGAATAAAAGCTGGTTTTTTGTTTTTCTCAGTTTGTCTCTAGTTTCTTGGAGTATGGGAAAATGGTTTCCTATGATGAAGTCTGGGTGGGGACTCCATGACCCAGATTAATAGTTATGCCACATTATTTCAAAGGGGCTGTAAAATAGGGGTTTATTAGGGGTAGAGCAAATGCAGATTAGGCAATGGGGAGAAGCTTAATCCAATCCTGTTTGTGTTGGCGTACACATTTGGTGAGATGTTGCTTAAGAATGCTAATCATATGTTCTACTTTCCCTGGTGATTGGGGCCTGTAAGTCACATGTAGGCATCACTGAATTCCTAGGGCTTGTGAGATTTGGAAGGTAATCTGGCTAATGAAAGCTGGGACATTGTTGCTCTGAATAGAGCTGGGGAGACCAAATCTAGTAATAATGTGGTGAAGAAGAGTGAAGACAAGTTATTGGGTTTTTTCTCCTGTTGTGGAAAAGGCTTCAACCCGTCCCAAGAAAGCATCTACCCAAACTAGAAGAAGTTTATATTTCTGTACAGGAGGCATGTGGGTAAAGTCAACCTGCCAGTCTTGTCCAAGGATTTGGCCTCAAGCCTGATGTGTGAGAAAAGGGGGTGTTTTTATGGCTCCCTGGGGTGTGTCCAGTCCACTGTGCATGACTGGGTTATTTGTTTTAAAAGGGAAGATAGTTGTGGATGAGAAATAAGTGGGAAAAGACGAACTCAAAGAGGCTTGAAGGCAATGTGAAGGCTATTGTGGAGGGAAGAGAGAATTTTATGTACTTGGGAGGAAGGAAGAACAAATTTTCCCTGTTGAATGAACCATCCATCCCATGTGGGAAGATGCCAGTAATTGTTTTGTTCTTCAGATGAATATACTGAAGAAAATATATCTAACAAGAAGTACTGTCCTTCTTGGGGGCAGCATAAGGGTACTGTGCTGCTTACTTGACTTCCATATCAGCCATTTGATTACCTTTGGAAATTGGATATGTTTTACTTTGGTGACCTTTACAGTGAATAATAGCAACTTCCTTTAGAAGTGTAGCTGCATTTAGGAAGTCTTTAAGGAGTGTGGCATTGATGACAGTGGAACCTTGGGTGGAAATGTATCCCTTTTTTTTATCATATGGCTGCATGGTGATGGATTATGTATAAAGTGTACTTGGAGTCTGTGTATATGATGATGTAGCAGTCTCATGTGAGTTGTAAATCTTTAGTGAGGGCTAAGAGTTCTTCTTGTTGTGAGGAAGTGCCAGGGGCAGAGTAACAGGGGTGATAATACAGGAAAAAGTCATGATGGCAAAATCTGCTTTGGCAATGGAGTGAGCTGTGGGCTTAAAAGAACTGCCATAGATAAAGAAGGTATCTTTGGGATTAGGTAAGAAAAAAAGAGAAATGCTGTGAAAAGGGTGTAGTGTTATTGTGATTAAAGGCCTGCTATCATGAAATGAGTTCTGTGAAGTGTGAGGGTCATGTGAGTGGAGAACAGCTAATGCACTTGAGGGGTTATATGCTTTACCAGAGAGAAGCTGAAGGTTTGGGTCTTCTATAAAAAGGATTAAGAGCTGAAGTAAATGAGGTGTGGAAATTAAAGATAACAAGTGTTGGTGTTTTAAAAGGGATGGAATATTATAAGGGTAAGTAAATATGTGGTAGTACAGTGAATGAGTTCCTGGGCTTCTAGGAGAAGGAGAGCAGTGGCTTCTAGGGCTCAGAGGCAAGAGAGCCAGCCTGGGGCTGTGAATTCTATTTTTTGAAAGGAAGGCTATTGGAAGGTAAGCATTGTGAAGTCTTTGTGTCAGAACCCCAACTGCACATTCTTTGTGTTTTGACACTGAAGGATAAAATGGATATTGGGGATCAAGGAGATGAAGGGAAAGTATTTGGGACAAGAAAGATTGTAGGGAGTGGAAAGAGTTTGACCAAAGTTGGTGTGGGTAAAGTGTTTGGGACAAAAAAAGATTGTAGGGAGTGGAAAGAGTTTGACCAAAGTTGGTGTGGGTCTAGGAGGTTGGTTGTGTAATGCTTAGCAACAATGTATACAGGTTTAGCCAAGACCACAAAATTGGGAATCCAGGCTCTAAAATATCCTAGAACTCTCAGGAAACAGAGGAGGTAATTTTTCATTTGAGGAAGGGGTAAGGAGGAGATAGCATGAACCTGGTCATGAAGAATGAGTTTTTCCCACCCCTTTAAGATAATGCTGAGGTATTAGACAGAGGGAGAGGTTAACTGGGCTTTGGAAGGGGATACTCTATAGCCTTTGGTAGCAAGGAAAGAGTAAGTAAATGCTGTCTTGTCAGGAGACAGTGGGGGAAGAGCTTCATAAAACATGGTCATCTACGTACTGGAGAATTGTGGAATTCCCCAGTAAAGATAATTGCCAGAGATTGCCCTGATGTGTTTTTCCAAATTAATGAGGGTTATCTCTAAATCCCTGTATGAGAACTATCCAGGTTAGTTGTTGCCTAGTGGTAGATTCAAGGTCTGTCCAGGTGAAGGCAAAGAGGGTTTGGGAGAGTTTGTGAATGGGGATGATAAAGAAGACATTTCTGAGATCAAAAACTGTGTAGTGGAAGGTGTTGGAAGGAATGGTCGGAGGAGGGTATAGGGATTAGGGACTACTTGGTGAATAGGCTGGACAATTTTATTAATAGCATGTAAGCCTTGCACTAACCAATATGAACTATCAATTTTCTTTACAGAAAGGATGGGAATGTTATAGGGTGAGTTAATAGGTCTGAGACTACCAGCTAACAGGAGTTTTAGGATAAGTGGTTTAATTCCCTTGAGGGCTGCCTTGTGGATTGGGTATTGTTTAAGGGAAGAGTATGAATGTTAGGGTTAGAAACCAATGAGAATGGGTGTATGATGGGAGGCTATAGAAGGAAGAGAGGTGTCCCATATGGTAGGATCTATGGGAAGGTCAGATTGAGAGAACAGAGGTGTTCTTGGGGAGGGGCTGGAGAGGGGCAGGATGAGTAGTGAGAGGTGAGAGCTGATGGGAATTGTCAATGTTTCTTGAAATTTTGAGACAATATCTCTACCTCATAGGGAAACATTACATGAGGGAATAATAAGGAATGAATGTAAGAAAGAGTGTTCAGAAAGTGTGCACCATAAAGGTGGCATAGCATGGGGGTGGATTACATTACTGTCACTACTCTTCACTGGGATGTCTGTCCTCTCAAAGGACCTTTGTAAGATGGCAGAGTGGAAAAGGTTCCCCCCGTGTAGAAATTGGCTTACTTCCCACTAAAAAACAATTGCCCTGAGTTGAGATTTTGTAATTATCCAGGGGGCGCTCTGATCCTCCATGAACCATCAATCTTCAACAGCTAGGCCCAGAAGGTCAGGAAATTCAGGCCTGTTTTGTGTGTGTCCATGAACCAAGTCCTTAGAAGATTCTGGGCAGAATTCAACCCCATCCTGGGAGTGACTGCAAACCAAATTCTCAGAACTTGGGCAGTCAAACTTCCAATGAGGGCCTCTGTAGGCTGGACATGGTTTGGGGGGAAGATTTGGGTTTGGATTACGGTATAGTCTTGTCCAGTGACCTGGCCTGCTACATTTTAAACATGGGCTTGGGGGAAATCTCGTTCTTTCAGAGAAGTTGCTGGGCTTTGTCTAATGGCAGAAGCCAATAACTGGAGTTCTGAGAGCCATTGCCATTCAAAAGCATCCTCAAGGTTATTAAAAACTTTAAAAGCCAGGTTAATAAGATCTCACTGAGGGGGTTGAGGGCCCTGGGGGAGTTGGAGTTTTTTCTGGACATCAGGTGTAGTCTGAGGATAAAACGCATGTTAATAATGAGTTTGCCCTCGTCACTCTCTGATAGGGTAGTATATCAATGGAGAACTTCATGAGCTAAAAACTGGGCAATATTTTCATCCCACCTCTGGGTTGTTTCTTTTAAGTTATCATAATTGACAGCTTTGTGGCCTGCTTTTTCTTTTTTCAGGTTTTGGCTGGGGGTCAGTTTGAACCCGCCACCTCCTCTGGCATATGGGGCTGGGTCCGTACTCCTTTGAATCACAGGCACTGCTCACTATGGTCTGCTTTTTTTTAGTCCTTCTAAGAGACACTGGACCATGTGATTACACAGGTGGACCCCAGTAGCAAAAGTTTAGTAACTCTAATTAGGGTCCTCATAGAGAATGGCCCTAGTGCCCTCTGGCAGAGTTTGATCTATTCTACGTAGGCATTAATCTGAGCTTGAGTCCAGACTTGCTCTCTTTCCTCTGAAATTAGAGTGGAGGTGAGGATGACATATAAATCATGCCAGGTTAAAACTATCTGTAGAGAATGAACCTAGTCTTTGACTAACATGGGAGATGTCTGAGAGAGACACTGGGACATGAACCCTGACAATGTCCTCGGTTCCCACAACTTCTCTTAGGGTATATAGAGTTTGTGATATTTTAAAACTGGGAGGTCCAAGATGTGGCCAGACCTTGTACAGGGCAGGGAAATTGGGTCTCTCACTTTTTTTTCTGACCTGGGTTCAGCATTATTTTTTCTATTATTGCGTGTTGGGGAAGTGGGGGGGGGAGGGGTGGAAGTTTGCAGGTAGGGAGGAAATGGGGGTGGTGATCTGCTGGATAGAAAGAAGACAATGTAGATTCAGATAAGTAGAAAAAGTCAGTGTTCACAGGGAACACAGGGAAGGAATGTTTCAGAGTGTGAGAAATGCGTAGATGTAAGGGATTTCTCACCATTTGTCTAATTTGTGACAATAATTTTTGAGATTAGTGAGAACTGAGATATCGAAGGTGCCATGTTTAGGCTGATGTGAACCATTGCCAAGTTTGTACATAGGCCAAACAGTATTACAGAGAAAGATGAGACATTTAGGCTTAAGGTCAGGATAAAGACATAGAGGCTTGAGGTGAGTTAGAAGACAGATTAGAGGTTGACTGGGAGGTGCCCGTATAGAAAACTAGAGGTAGAAAATGACAAGATTAGGGGTGGTGCCTGGGGCTCAAAGGAGTAGGGTGCCAACCCCATATGCCAGAGGTGGCAGGTTCAAACCCAGCCCCAGCCAAAAACTACAAAGAAAAAAAAAAGAAAGAAAAGAAAATGAATGTGATTAAAGCTAAGATATAAAGAGAACTTTTGAGGGGGAAAAAGCAGGAACAAAATGATCAAGACTGCAGCCAGAGAGTACTTGGATTCTGTGTGCGGCTGTTAGCTGAAAATAAAGGGAACTTTCAAAGAGGAAAGGGGGGAACAAAACAACCAAGACTGTAGCCAGAGTGCAGCTGTTGGCAAAATGTTGATCCAAACCTCTGAGGTGGTACTGCATGGGTGAGCCTGGCTCATAGAACCACCAAAAATGGTCCAGCCCACAGTAAGGCAGTAGACCGAGGAGCCTGACTCATCAAGGCTGGCATCAGGAGATTACCCAGACTCTCTACATATGAGTTTGGTCAAATGAGGGCCTGTCCTCTGCACATGACCTTAACCAGCTGATGGTATGACCCACAGTAGGACACCAGGTGGGTGAGACTGGGGTCAGAGAGTACCTGTCCTCTGGGTGCAAATGCCAGCTGGGAGGGTAAAAGGTGCAGAGCGAGTGTATACAAATGCTTAAAAACTCAGAAAGAGAATGTGGGAAGAGGAGGAGTTAGAGTAGAAATGGGAAAAAGAAAGAAGTTCCAAAAAAGTTTTTAGATAAGGGCTCACCTCAGTAGTAAATAGATGAATTTGAGGCAAGGTCAGAGAGTATCCTGTTTCTCTTTGTCTTGTGAGAATAAGGGTCCAATTGGTTAGGACCCACAGGGTATGTTTTCGACCCCCTAAAAGACTTCTCCCCAGCAAGTCATGGCACCATATGAAAGGTTCCAGACCCGAAGATAAAATTCATTCTGAAGCATAAGACCAAAGGAAGGTGGAGTCCCAATTTGTCCAATCAAAGTTGCTTTTATTACACCTGGATTGGAGGCAATACACCCAAGTGTAGGTAGGGTTAGTTTCCTTATTGGGAAGAAATCCACACAAGGCTATGGTGGACAGGCATTTAAAGGGTTAGAGAATCCAGGATTGGTTCATCTACTACTTCCTAGGAAGGTCATACACTCCATTCTTCCTGGTCTGGTTAGTTTTACCTGGGCAGGTAGGTGGGAAAAGTTTAGGGAGGCTGGGATTGGTCTATTCACTATTTCCTGGGAGGGACATGATTCCTAGGAAAAGGATCCTTCCTGGGAGGGTTGTTAATCTTATTCTATCAAAAACAACAAAGTTTCCCATTCTTGATTTATAAGACTCATGTTTAAAACCTTCTGGATTTCTGTTTTTTATATACACAGTTTTAATATAATGGGAAAATGTATCAAAAGTTCAGAACTCAAATGATCAATCTATCACTATAGAATTAAAATGCAGTTTGTTAAACTGTTTATCTTCTTGCCTGCCAAAACTGTGGTTGCTATGTTATTAGTGTCCTTGAGATAAGGTACCAGCACTTACCAGAAGATCCAAGGTCAGTTACTCATTTGGAACTGGCGGGACAAAAAGTCCTCTTTACTTTTTAAAACAGGAGCCACTTTTCTTTCGTAAATTGGCACTGCTCTGTCTGGCTCTTAGAGTTAACAAATGGCTTCTTTTGATGTATATTATATTTCAGAACTTGATTTCCTCCTTTTCATTTGTTCAGGAATGGTGGTCACAAGGAAAGTGTCAGATATTGAGCAGTTCTGATTTTCAGACTCTGTATTTTCAACTGCATAACAAGATGTATTTTTTTCCACTTAGAGGCTATCCAATTGCAGATTCTGGTTACCACTAGGTATCAACACTGACAACAACAACCAGGTGTCCACCTATATGAAAATGATCAAGCTTCTGAACAACTGCACTCCTTAGCTGTGGCCCTCTGAATGGACATCTAATCCCACCCTGACAGAGAACTGATTCCAGAACCCACTACTCACTTTTCCCCTTGTCAGCAAAGAAGCAGTATGAGTGGTGAATGGCCCTTTGTGCAAAGAATTGGCTCTACCATTCAGATGAGAAATGTTAAATTAGGCAGTTAGACATAAGCGGGACAGGGGAAGATACAGCTAGGCTATATTGGTGATTCTGAACTGGCTTGAGTCATGAGGGCTTGAGTTGTTATTCTAACTTGTCCTACAGAGTTAACAGGGAAATGGAGTAGATTAAGTAGATTAAGATTTTACAAGTGGATTTCCCAGGGTTAGAAATTAATCAATATCTTGGGGACTTTCTAATATGGACAGACATATGTGATCATATGTTATACTAACTTGGATTACTTTGGGAACAGCTTGATTAAGACCCTATGGAGGGTGTTCCCAAAGGAGAACAGAAAACATGTCAAGGGAGGTCTCCAAGGATTAACCAAATGTTTGGTTTATAATAGAAGTTCTTTAAGATACACATACAGTTAAAGTAATGGTAATAATTTCGTAAAATATAGACTTTCTGCCTTTTCATCAGAATGAAAATGGATGGACTCATTAATGCCCACATACATTGGGCATCTCAAACCCTTCTTGCCCCATATGCAGGACATGTAATACTCACTAGACACATCCAGTAGATATACTTAGGATTTACATCTCTCAGGCATCTGCCATAGTGATATGCACCTGTTAAGTCTGGCTGAATATGTCTCCTTATATATTTTTGTGGTGCCTGCTGTGACTATGAGTCTTAATATTCAAGTTGTTTGCTTGGCCTGGGC
Organism: Galagoides demidoff; assembly: GCA_963574575.1. Taxonomy (NCBI): domain Eukaryota; kingdom Metazoa; phylum Chordata; class Mammalia; order Primates; family Galagidae; genus Galagoides; species Galagoides demidoff. Next base: position 27,063 of record CAUYQV010078084.1, read on the forward strand.
TATGGCAAAAGCCTTAAATGATGCTTCTCAAACTATAAACACTATTATTACAGAATTGGGACAGTTTAAAGAAATAGTATTACAAAATCAGGCTACAGTGAATTACTCATTACTGAAACATAAACATGGTTGCCAAGATTTCAAAAATATGTGTTGTTTTAATTTGTCAGATAATAACTAACTAAAAGGAAAATACAAACTGTTAATAATAAAATACAGGACATAGGATTCTTTGACACTGAAGTACAAACACTGTAGTCCTTGTTACCTAACATTGGCTGGCTATGCACAACAAGGGCCATAGTGGGGGAGGTCCTCTTGTTAGGACTTCTAACATGTTTCTGTATATATTGTTCTATAAAAAGTCTGTCTGCTTTCTTGTCTCTGTGCTAACTATGTGTATTTCTAACTAATGTTCCTATGACTCCAAGGTTAATACCTTAAATCATACCTATTATTTCCAGACTAAATCAAAATAAAAATTCATAGATATGGACCCGTGAACACAAAGAGGGGGAAATATGAACAGGCGCTGTTCACCTGAACAGCCATTTCATGCAGAACACTGCTAGAAAGGCCCTAAGAAAGCCAGAGAAGCCTATGTGGTGACATCTAGAGATTGCTTATTCACTTCCAAGACTACTTTTATAGATAAGTTTAGAAACTTGACTCCATGGTACCAATTTAGGACTGAGGAGACTCTGTGCACTCCGTGAAGAGTTGGCTAACTATAAATTAAGTCTAGAATAACAATGCTTTGAGGATATAACCACTTTAACATAAAAAGATACTGTGTAAGTTTGTAACCTATGAGGGAGGAATCTGTTTGACATGTAATATATTGCTGCCGTTTGCTTTTCCTGTAATAATAAAAAGTAACAAAGGGAAAAAGAGTGGGCAGAGAAGTTATTTGGGGAGATAGCCCCATTCCACTCTAGGGTCACTGGCTTTTCTGTAAACAAAAGTGATACTGTTGATCTGCTTCTCTGTTGACTGGCTTGGATAACTGGCAGAAGGACTGCTTGATCTGGCAACATGGTTACCTACATGCAGAAGACTGAAAATGGATCCACACTTCTCACCATTGACAAAAATTGATACTCACTGGATAAAATATTTAAATTTAAGACACAAAACAATAAAAATTCTAGAAGAGAGTGTGAGGAAAATGCTTGAAAATATTGGCCTGGGAAAATATTTTATGAGGAAACATCCCTCACAATTACAGCAAAACTAAAAACAAATAAATGGGATGTGATCAAGCAAAAAAGCTTCTACACAACTAAGAATATCACAACCAAAGCAAACAGACAGCCTTCATAATGAGAGAATATTTTTGCATATTACAAATGTGACAAAGGCCTAATACTGATACTGATAATCTACATAGAATTCAAGCTAACCAACAAGAAAAGAGAAAACAACTCCATTTATAAGTGGGTGAGAGACAGACTTGAACACAAACTCTGAAGATGATAGACGAATGGTCAGCAAACATGTGAAAAAAGGCTCAGCATCTTCAGTCATAAGAGTAATGAAAATTAAAACCACTACGAGATATCACATAATTCCAGTAAGATCCCTCCACATCATAAAGTCCCAAATCTGGCGGCGTCTGTGGCTCGGTGAGTAGAGTCCCATATAACAAGGGTAGCAGGTTTGAACCTGATCCCTGCCAAACTGCAACAATAAAAAAAAAAAATAGCTGGGAATTGTGGTGGGTGCCTGTAGTCCCAGCTGCTTGGGAGGCTGAGGCAAGAGAATCACTTAAGCCCACGAGCTGGAGATTGCTGTGAGCTGTAATGCCATGACACTCTACTGAGGGTGACAAAGAGAGACTCTGTCTCAAAATAAATAAATAAATACAGTACCAAATCTTGTGGATGTGGAGAAAAGAGAACACTTCTACACTGCTGTTGGATTTGGAAACTGATACAACCTTTATGGAATGAAATAAGGATAATGTTTAAAGAACTAAGTCAACCTTTCTTTTGATTGTGGAATTCATTACTAGGTATCTACTCGGAACAAAAATCATTTTACCAGAAAGATATTTATATAAGAATGCTTATCCCAGCCCAATCCATAATTGCCAAGTTCTGGAAACAACTCAAATGCTCATTAACCCATGAGTAGATTAACAAACCATAGCATATGTATACCATGGAGTACTGTTCAGCCATAAAAAAATATGAAGAATTCACACCTTTCATGTTTACCTGGATGGAGTTGAAATTCATTCTTCTTAGTAAAGTATCGCAAGAATGGAAAAAAATTCAGTGTACTCAATACTAAATGAAAACAATACATAAACAATTACACACCCACAGGAACAACAACAACAAAAAACCACAAATATAGTCTAGCAAGGTATAGGGTAGAAGAAGGAAAGAGAAGGGGGAAGGTGATTGGTGGCAGGACAGAGGGCAATTGATGGGATCTCACTTAATGTACACAATGTGAGGGTGCTCAGCATGCCCCCTGGGAGAATTGCTCTACTACAACTTCTACTTTACCTTGAAAGTGAGAACAAAGTGACCTAAATATTTGTACCCTGATATTAATTTTAAATAAAAGAATGTTTATTTGGGAAGCAATTCAAATAAATAAGTAAATAAAGAGGATGAGGTGGAAAAATCTTTTGAGCCAAGAAGTTTGAGATTATAGTAAGCTATGATTGGGTCACTGCACTACAGCCTGAGCAACACAGCAAGATCTTAACTCTGAAAATTGAAAGAAAAAGAAGTAGAACAAATAATGAGATTGAATTATTTGTAGCATATGTATTTTTAAATATTGCACACAAAGAAAAGCTCAGACCTAGGGAGGTTCACTGGAGAATTCTATCAAACATTTAAAGAATTAATAACTATTTTCTGAAAAATTTTGAGAAAAATAATGAAAGAGGTACTGCTATTAAAAAAATTAAAACATGACTATGTACTATATCATTGTATTTATATGACTGGAAATGATTATAAATAAAGGTTCATAAAACACACCAATAATTACCACAGGTAAATATCAGGCAAGGGACAATAAATAGGTAGCATGAGGAAAGATATTTGAGGTAATATTACTCTTCCAAATTTGGATTATGGTTGTGTTTACAGGACTTAATGCATTGTTTTTCAAAATTTATTTTTATTTTAATAGATTTAGGCATTACAAGTGCTTTCCGTTACATGGATGAATTTTATACTGTGTAAATCAGAGATTTTAATATACTCATCACCAAATAGTGTACATTGCACCTGAGAGGTAATTTTTATCTCTCATTCCCTTCCTAACTTTCCCCTTCTTACTTTCCAATATCCATTACACTATCTGGACCATTATTTAGCTCCCATTTATAAATGAGGACATGGGATATTTCTTTTTCCTGAGATACTTCACTTAAGATAAGGCCTTCGGGTTTCATTCAAGTTGCTACAAAAGATACTTTATATCTTTTTATAGCTGAGTAGTGCTCCATTGCCTGCATGCACATGAACATATGTATATATCACATTTTATTTATCCACTCATCAGTTGATGGGTGCTTATGTTGATTCAATACCTTTCAACCATGAATTGTGCTTCGATCAACATTTGATTACAACTGTATTTTTGATACAAGATTTTTTTGCCTTTGGGTAGAACCCTAGTCGTGAGATTGCTGGATCAAATGGTAGGTATACTTTTACTTCTTTGAGGAATCCTTAATCATCATGCTTTTTTCCCATAGAGGATGCAATAATTTACATTTCCAGAAATAAATGTTATCTTTTCACTGTATCCATGCTAATATCAATTTTTTTTTGAAATTGATTGCTCTTTTCATTCCACTGCTGTCTGAGAAGTTATATGGTGTCATGTTGATCTTTTAAAACTTGCTAAGACTTGTTTTTTATCAATAATATAATATATTTTTGAAAATATTGCATATGTTAATGAGAAGAAATACATTCTTCAGTTTTCAGGTAGAATGATCTGTAGATGATTTTAAATCCATTCATTCTAGAGTCCCATTTAATTCCAGCAATTTTTTTGTTGATTTGCTGCCTCAATGATCTTTCTATTTCTGTCAGTGAAGTGGAGAATTCCCAGGATCTTATTATATTGTTCTTTATTACTTTCCTTAATTCTAATACAGTTTTTTGTTGATTATTGGATATCCTGTGTTAGGTGCATCTATATTAGGGTTCTTATATATTTACATTGAAGTTTCCCCTTTATCACTGCATAAAGACTGTGTTAGTCTTTTTTTATGTTAATTTTAAGCCTATTTTATCTAACATGAGAATAGCTACTCCTGCTAGCATTTGATTTCCATTGAATTGTTTTTTCTTTTGGGATGAGTTTTTTTATTATTATTCAATCATAGCTATGTACATTAATGCATTTATGGGGTATAATGTGCTGGTTTTATATATAATTCGAAATACTGTCATCAAACTGGTAAACACAGCCTTCTCTGCACTTTCTTAATTAAGACATTTATACTCAACACTTTAGTAGGTTTGACATGTACACTAGTAAAATGCACCATAGGTGTGGTTTGACCTATTACTGCCCCTCCACCTATCCTCACCCCCCCTTCCCCTTTTCATTCCCCTTCATCTTGGGCTGTAGTTGGGTTATAGATTTCATATGGAAGTGTGGGTGCTTCCATATTTGTTTCATAGTAGGCCTGAGTACACTGAATATTTTTTCTTCCATTCTTGAGATACTTTGCTAAGGAGACTATGTTCCAGCTCTGTCCATGTAAACATAAAAGAGGTGAAGTCTCCATCTTTTTTAAAAATTAAAAAAAAATGTATTTGAGAATATTTTTGGATTTAACTATTTTCTAGGTTTAACATTAGTACAAAATATTTAACCAGTTGCTAAATAGCTACTGGAAAATAACATAGTAAGAATTTGTTTCAGTTCCCCATATTTACCTTCAAAATTTTATTGAATTGGATGACAAAATATTATCACTCTCTAGAGGAAAAGCCTAAAATTACATTTTTTTCAAAATAACACAGATACTAATATTCAGAACGTTAACACCAAATATGTCCTACTGCAATCCTTATGCTGTCGCATACCAGCACAAGAGAGGGACCTCTCACCACCTGGTGTGAGAAGGGAGATTTGACCTGAGTGGAAATGGTGGGAAGTTGAGAAGTGAAGCCAGAAAACAGGGAGAGGTGAAGACAGACAGGAGACGTGAGATAGGATGGCGTTGAGAGGGCTGACACAGCTGATGACTGCAATCAGCCCCTGAACCATGAAAACAGACATATACAGCATCTTAACAAGGTTGCATAAGTCTTAGCACATTGGGTAGAGATCATCCTTAAAGAGGAAAAGCTGTGCTTGCTGATAATGAGGAAAGTATGCATGGGCTCCGTGACTTTTGGCAGGTAAAAACAATGTTGTTAAGGGATAAGTGGTTGGGGGACAGTCCCTGAGCATTATCCAGGCTGTGGGGGCCGTGGCAGCCACAGCCTACTCCCCACACATCCTCCACTTTTATTTTATATCTTTTCTTATTTATGAATAAACAATTTTAGTTGGAGGAGTCATTTGACTTCTCTACAGAAGACAAAAATGTCTTTAGCCATTGGGCAAGACTACAAGTGTCCAAATGACACCTGTATAGCAAACATGACAAATAGTAGTCACTAGTAGAAAAACTTCTCAGAGGTAAGTGGCTTGTCACATGTTGTGCCAGCTTCTTCAGTTGTTCCCATGTCAGGGGCTTTGCATTCTACAAGATCTTGGCTCAGCAATGAATCTCCCGGGGTGTTGGTCTCAGTTTCTTCAAGAAGTTTCTCTGGCTCTGTTCAGGGTACCAACGACGGCTGTCAGCTGTTTTAAGAAAAACACAAACATATCCTCTCCCCTATATCAGAACAAGGTCAGGCTAAATACCTGTTAGAGGATCTTTCCATAGCACCTCAGGATGTTTAGAATTAAGTGCATTCCAAAAACATTTTGCTGCTGTGTCTCTCTCTGGATATCAATATTCAAAGTAAAAGGGGATGAGAGAAAAGGTTATGAGGTATATTGGGGTATATCTCCCCCTTTTGTGATTTAAACAATTAAAGTTTAAGAGTGTGATGAGCTCATTTGACAATTCCTTGGCCTGAAGGTTCTATGGAATACCTGTTTTGAGAGCGATAGAGAAAGTGGAGCAAAAGGAAAAGGCAAAAGGAAAAAGCAAAAGCAAGACCATTGTCTGTCCTAATGAGTGGTGGAATTCCTAAAACAGCAAAAGCATTTAAACAATCAGCAATAACATACTCAACAGTTTTACCAGAGTGTGCAGAGGCAAAAATGAAACCATAGTAGGTGTCAACTATAAGATGAACAAAAGAAAGTTTTAAAGAACATGGGTCATATCCATTTGCCATAATGGACCTGATAAGAGACCACGAAGGTTCACACCAAAATGAGGAACAGATGATAAGCAAAGCATTTGTTATCTGCAGGATGTAGAGGAATAGTATACAACAATGAGTGGGGGAATCCTGTATCAATCCTCCCTCTCCAAATTGAAGCTCTAACTGCCATAGGGGAAAAGGGGCTCTGACTGCTACAAACTGCTTCCTGCTGAAGATGGGTCATGATATGGGGGTGGAGGAAGTTAGAAGTTACTCAATCTTAACTTCAGAAGTAGGTAGGTTTCCCCAAGCTTGTAAAGCTATTTGATTTTCTGATAGACTTCAGGTGGATAGAAGCCTGAGCCCCTCTAAAGTAAAAGGAATGTTATTTTTGTCTGCCTTCTCAGCAGCCTAGTTGGCTCATTCTAACCTCCACACTGAACAATCTCCTCCAGAAAGGCAGCCTTAGCAACTGACTGCCAGTCATCAGGAGGGAGAGCATCACCAAAGTATCTACCAAAGCCAAAGCAGAAGGAGCTGCGTGACCACATCTGTCTCAACTCCCCGAGGGTCTCAAAAGAAAGACTGATGCTCTCTAATACAGCTGTCTTGCTTGCTGATCTTCAGCCTCTGACACTGGGAAGTAAAAAAAGCCATTTAGACATTCAAGCTTGTGCCAGGGTCTTTTGTAATGGAAATGTAAATGAAGATTTTAACTTTAGTCCTTTGCTTCAGTGCCACAGAAGGTAGCAGCATTAATAGTTCCTTCCTTGGGAAACCTCTTGAACAAAATGTTTCCAGCTTTTGCCTTTAACCTTACTGTTTCTACAGTTTTTACCCCTACCTTTCCACAGCTTTCACCCTTAACTTTCCACAGTTTTCAGTGAATTCACAGGCACATAACATATACAAACGCATAGACGTACAAATAGACATACAGAATTATTCCAGATTGATTAGCCCCCCAAACTTACTAACTGTACAGTTCTACTTTTTTCACTTTTCTCTTCTCACAGAGGCTTGCCTCACCTGCTTAGTTCCTCTATGCCCTACCCTGATCCCTGTTTGAACCAGAGGGGGAATGGTGGGTAACAAGCATTCCCTCACCTACTTGAACTCACTATTCTGTACTCATGTACAGTTTGGGCAACACATGTCTCATACTGGCACAACAGAGAGCCCTCTCATGATCCAGTGCAGGAGGGACAGTTGAACTGAATGGAAATGGTGGGAAATTGAGAATTGAAGCCAGAAACATGGGGAGAGGCAAAAACAGAAGATGTGACATAGGATGGTGTCAGGAGAGCTGACACAGTTGATGACTGTAGCTAGCCCCTGAACCATGAAACACCTTTATTAATACAACATCTTAACAATATTGCATAAATCTTAGTACATGGCATAGAGATCATCCTTAAAGAGGAAAAACTGTGCTTGCCAATAACAAGGAAAATATGCATGGGCTACGTGACTTTTGGCAGGTGAAAGCAATGTTGTTAAGGTAGAAGAAATGGTTGGGGGTCACTCCCTGAGGATTACCCAGGCTGTGGGTACCCTTCAGCCACAGACCACTCCCCACACTATGCTCTTTCCATTACACATCATTCTAGGAAGTTTATAATTTATTAAATTTCTTATGTCCATTTAAAAAAACAAAATGAGGAAAACATTTATTGAGAACAAATTCAATCAACATATCTGCCTATTAACTGGTTTAAAATTCCACAAGTACCAACAGATTCATTCTTTTCGATCGTATGTCTTTCTGTACTTCATTACCTCCAGATGTTTCTCCTTGCAACTCACATTTATTAATAATGCTTCTAGTTATGTTTCTTCTTTATATTATGCAATTCGTTGCTGCATCATGAACTTTAAAAGGATGGTAGGCATGGTTAAGTTTTTGGGAATATGCTCTAGAAAACATAAAAAAGTGAGAAAATTTATTAGACAGGTACTGAAGAAAACAATGTGTCACAGTAAATTTTTGAAGTAAAATACAGGAGTGAATTCCACTTTCCAGAATCAAATTGAAAGTATGTTTAGGGTAATAAAAAGAAATAGTCTCATAATTTTATATTTTGCATTGATAATTTGTTACTTTTTTGCTCAGTTTGCAAAAAGCTGTGTTTTATAAAAGTAGGTGAATGCTTAAGGGGAGAGGACAAGGTGGCTGACAAGAGTCAGCTTTCACCAGAAGCTTCTGTCCAGTAGAACAAAAGCTGGACAGAAATAAACTTGGAGAAGTTAAAATTGTGAAGTTGAGTGCAAGAAGCAAACATTAAGGCACACATTATCCCCACTGAGACAAACTGAGAGTGTGAGAGAGAGGAAGAAAGGTAACAGAGAGCAGGTACAGAGCAATTAAACTAAAGGCCCCTGATGCCAAGGTGATGGGAAACCACTCCTCCAACTGGGAGGCCTGCTGCAAGATTTCTTGGAGCAAGAAAGGAACAAAGGACATCTCACATCACTCCACAGGAGAGAGTTATGAGTTCCCAGTTCTTCTGCACCTGGGAATTTCCACATGAGTCCCAATCCTGCTGGGCACAAAAGTGAACAAATTTAGTCTCAGAAGTCCCAAACCCACAGCCACCATTTTTCCTCTCTGGTTGCCTGATGAACTGACCTGTTCAGAAGCTAGTGTGTATGGCAAGTTCTCTGAGTGGCTTCTGAATTCTGTGGGCTACTGAGATTAGTTGCACCCTGCTGCTAGAGGAAATAGTAGTTTTCCAGTTCCAGCTTTGGTGTAGGGAGATGTGGTCTCTCCTGGATCTCATTCCTGCTAGGATAGACCTTTCTCCAGATCTCAGAGGACCTCTTGCCTAGTGTCTGTGCCTGGTAACTGCCGGCAACCCTCAACTTCCCTCCATACAACTTGGACAAAGACAAGCCTAGCTTTGGGTGACCAGCAGTTGAAGGTCCAGGAAATAGACCCTCTCTTCACCCATGGGAGACAGCTGCACTTTATTTACTCTGTCGAGAGGACTGCCATGGGCAGACAAAGTGCCACAACATCTCTGATGTGAGAAATTGTTTGTGTGGGTGTTATCTGCTCTGCCTAAGTGAGTTTAATCAAAACTGTCTACAATAATTTTTTCTCTGACCACAACTTGCTGGGGTGGCAGGTTAACCATGTATTTGAGTTTGTTTTCTCCATGGGGGTTGGTGCAGTGAAGGGAGGGAATAGTTGGCCTGTCCATGAACGCCCCTGCTCCAGCAGTCACTGATGGGGCCAGGGAGCAGCTGAGGCTTCAGAAAAATACTGTGGCTCCTTTGAACAGAGTGGAGGACAATCTGATACCAGAAAAGAACAAGCTGTGTTATCTATGCTAGCCAACTCTAAGAAACTCTCAAAGTACTGAATGGGAATTTCATTAGACCATACAGCATAGGCCACAAGCGCAAGCTTCTGATTATTAGTGAAGGGGTGATTATCTCCACTGCTTTGGTCCTCCTGATTTGGACTCATCTCATCAGTTTTAGATGCCAAATAGGACATTCCTTGGCTCCCTAAGATCCCCAATTAAATTATCTCTCAATTACTATTCAAAGACAACTTAACATTTCAAGTAAGAAATTATAATTAATATTTTTTTAAAATCTGAAAACACTCATGAGGAGAAGCCAGCAGAAGAATTCTGGCAATATGAAAATCAGACAAGATTAACTCCCCCGAAGAGACTACAAGGGACATAAAGCAGAAAATACAATCCATAGAGAAATTCTTGAAGAGTCAGAAACAGAATTCAGAATATGGATATAACAAATAAGATGATTGAAGAAGATGGAAATAGAAATAAAAAATTAATAGTCCAAAAGTTGTCTCAGATATTAATTAATTTAAGGATAAAGTCACCAAGGAACTGGAAATAATTAGGAAAGATATAGAAGAGCTTAAGGAATTGTAAAAGGAATTTTAGAACCTTTAAAACACAATAGAAGCCTTCATTAATAGAGTAGAACATGAAAAATAACTTCAGAAATTGAAGCCAAGATGTTTGAACTATTTCAATCATTCACAGAGGCAAAGAAAGAAAGACAGGAGAGAAAAGAAAGAAAGAGAGAGAGAGAAAGGAAGGAAGGAAGGAAGGAAGGAAGGAAGGAAGGAAGGAAGGAAGGAAGGAAGGAAGGAAGGAAGGAAGGAAGGAAGGAAGGAAGAGAAGGAAAGTCAGTCTTTTTTGTTTGGGATACTGTCAGTCCCATTTTCTCTTTTTCTTTATCCTCTCTCAATCTCTATTAAAAGGTCATGAAGACCAGGTCTAAAAGTTCCGTTTGTGGGAACTGAGGTTTTTTTTTTTTTTTTTTTTTTTTTTTTTTTAAGTTTTAGAGTTCATGTTGCAGGTTAGGGTTGACTGAGAGATGAAGTATTTTGTTCTCTCTGGTGAAAGGTGTAAATGGTTGCGCCCAGAGACGAGACCACAGATATGTTCAGGTCAGATTTATTGAAAGGGGAGGGAGACCCGCCTGGGCAGGGCAAAGACGGCGTCTACACTGGGGGCAGTTGGAGACCCCTTTAGATGGGGCCCCGGGGGTGGACGCATTTCACAAGTCGCCTGTCAGGTAGGGGTATTTCCGCGGGAACTTTTTTTGGGAGACCGGGCTAGCCAGATCCTTTGCATCTTTGTCTTAAAAGGGAGGAGGAGGAGGGGAAAAGAGCTTTTGTGTGCATTCGGTCCCCCAACGTCTAGTACTAAGATTTCAATTAATAAACAGCTGAAAAGGTTTTAGATAGGAAAAAAAAGGCTGGATTTTTATCCTGGCTTTGAGAGATTTACTATAATTTTAACCTCTTAAATGTCTTACAGGGGGACTTGGTATGTGGGAGAGAAAAAAGAGTGGTTAAGGGTAGAGGCTGACCGGAAGCCGGCAGGTGTGGTCAAAGCTGAGGATGGTGTAGAAAGAAGTCCCCCAGAAGGGGTGGAGGCGAGGGAGCTGTGGGTGTTTGAGCTCAGCCTGACTTGCCTGGCAGCCTCGTGCTCGTGTCTGTCATCCCAGACACTGTGTACGGCTGTGGCAGGAGCCTCAGGAGTTGCAGCCCCCTTCTTTGTCTCCCCGCGGGGGGAGGGGCACGCAGCTGTCCGGCGGGTGCGCTCAGCCTCCCCTGCTGCTGCAGGCAGACCCGGTGTCAGGATTGGCTGCGGAGCTGTCCTGCCTGCCGCGAGCTGGAGGATTTGCAGCCTCAGGGTTCCAAGCCCCATCTGCTCAGAGGGGAGGGGCAGTAGGAGCTCAGGAAATCTTTGGAGGAGGATATCTAGGGAGGAAGACCGGGAAGCTAGAGGGGGAGGGGTTGGACCTGCGATCTGTATCTGCAGGGGGACAAGCAGAGGGAGGGAAGTCCTGAAGATGGAGGATTTTGGTCCATCTGTTAATTTTTATTTGCAGGAATTATTTAAGGTCTTTAAGATATTGAAATTAAAGGTCCCATTTTCTAATGTATATAGAGGTTGAAGGAGACACGCCCAGCGTGTCTCTGTTGGGGTAGGGGTATGTGTGTGTGAAAGGGCCAGCTCCCGTATCCCAGATGCCTCCCCTTCGTGGGTAGAGAAAAAGGCATCCCCTGTTTCCCAAAACCCAGGAGTGAAAAATGAAAAATGAAGGAAGGCTGAGAAAGAACTTAAGGTACCCAGGACCTTAAAAAGCTTAAAAGAGCGTCTAGTATCAGGTTGAAATGAGAAATGAAATGTGACTTGGTGTACAGGACCCCAGAGAGAGAACAGGCTAGGGCAAAACCCTCTAGTTAGGCAACAATGAACAAAATGAATAACAATGAGGAAATGATGGGGAAGTGAGGACATAGAGACAGGGAGCTAGATAAAGGGCAAGGGAAGACGGGGTGGGGGTGGGGAGGTGGGGGGGGGCGGTGTTTGAAGCTATTTAGAGACCTTACTCACATTTAAATGGCAGTTGAGATAACTGGGTCCTGGGATCCTCGAGGACTCCCAGAGAGGCAGGTCACAAAGTTGGGTCTGGGCAAAACCGGAGTAGGTCCTGGGGAGAGAACTGGGGTGACTGGGTGGCAGGCAGCCAGCTTCCAGTCAGCCTTCAGTCCCAGGTCTTCAGCACCACAGGAAAGGCGAAAACGGTGTCGCCTTGACAGGGGAAGGTGACACTGCGGTTAGAGGGGCGGGTTTGCGGGCAGTTAAAGACCACTTTTAGTTAGGACCGGCCGTGGGGGATGGGCACATTCCATTTGTTGCCTATCAGTTAGGGTCTTTCAATGCAAAATCTTGGGGGTTGGTCCTAGCCAGATCCTTTGTGTCTTTCAAAGGACAAGGGTCAGCGACCCTTTCACAGGGATCACCTAAATACATTCTACATATCAGATATTTACATTATGATTCATAACAGTGGCAAAATTACAGTTATGAAATAGCAATGAAAATAATTTTATGGCTGGGGGTCTCCACAACATGAGGGACTGTATTAAAGGGTCGAGGCATTAGGAAGGTTAAGAACTATTGTTAGAGGGGGAGGAGGGGGGGAAAGGGCTTGTGTGTGGCTGCTGTAGGCTACCCAAAACCTGTTATAATTGCACCCCTCACCCAGGAAATATGCCCTATACTCTTTCTTCCCTAGTTGGAAATCTATGTCCAAATATTAAAAAAAAAAATCAAAACAGTTTAGTTGTCTGGACTTGTCATCCTCTAAGCATTATAATGGAAGAAGCTATGCAGTTTTTTTGAAAATGGCTTAGCTTACAGGAGAACAGGAAAAGAAAGGAAAGAAAGAAATATCTGAAGTTTACAGTCTAGATTTTTAGGTAGCATTACTGAAGCAAAAACAGTCCTCTGAAAATCAGTTAAAATCCTCTTATTTTTCTGATCATTCACAGATATTCCTCCAGATGTCCTGAGATATCGTGACCAAAAGCTCTGTACTTGTCTCTGTGGTTAAAGGACACATTTGGAAAACTTGTTTGAGAAAAAGGAAAGTGAAGTTTGTTAATTTACCTGCAAACGAAGAGCATTTCTTTACAGCTGTCATTCTGGCTTCAAAGTCTAGATCTTTCAGACATTTCTTTAGATGATGTAGACTTGTGATTTCAGAGAAAGTATAATTACTGACTATGCTATGGTTTCCCCACACAAGACCCTTGAAACATATTCTCTGCCTATATTAAAGTCAGCACAAGCTGCTGAAATTTTAGGACTCACTGGGGCTTGCAAATTGGCAAAAGGAAACACTGCCACTATTTACAGACTCCAAATATGACTATGGAACCTGCTTTGCAGTGGGCACAATTTGGAAATCTCATGGTTTCCTACATTCCTCAGGAATTCCTATTGCTAGTGGGCCTATAATTGCTGCCCTATCCTAAGCTATCTACCTTTCTTCTAAGATTGCTATTGCTCATTGCCCAGACCATATCAGGGACAGATATTCTATCCCTAGGAAATGGTAGAGCAGATTAGCCTGATAAATATGCAGCCACAAATGGTCCTCCCTATCCATTTTCCACTCAGTTTATCACTCTGCCCTTATCCCTGTCTGATATTATTAATCATCAGGTTACTGCCCCACAATCTGAAAAAAGATAAGTGGATATAAAATTGTATTAAAGTTATCAGTGGATTGCATATTGGGCCAAATGGACTCCCAGGGGCCAGTTTTCTTTTAAGTTTTAAACTTGCACTTATCTCTCACCAGATGGGACATATGTGCAAATGAGGACTAATTAAGGACCTAAGAAACAGTTGGTACTTCCCTCGGATCTACAAACCTCTGAACAAATTATTCCCCAGTGCACTATTAGTAATTATCACCAAATATTTAGAGGAAACCAACACTATCCAGAAATCCCCCCAAGGCCTACGTTGCCCCTTATGGCATTTGAAATTGGTTTTATAATTTTAGCTTTAAGATTTTCTCAGTGTTTGGTTATTGTTTGCATGTTTAATAGATGAACCAAATGCTATCTTACTAGGTATGCTGATGCTGTAACAGTGGTAAAGATATTAGTGACTGAGATTATTCCTCCTTTTAGTATTCCTTTATGGATTGAGCCTTATCAAAGGACTCATTTTACAGCAAAAAACAAACAAACAAAAAACTTCCTTGCAAAACGTCTGGGACACTCATTGAATTTCATATCCCATATCATCCCCAATCTTCAGATTAAGTGGAATGTAAAATTCTAGACATAAAAAAGACTGGGAAAATTCTGTCAAGATGCTTAAATGGCCCGAAGCATTATCTTTGACCCTTATAAAAATCTCCAAGAAAGGAGATATGAGCTCCTTTGGAAAGTGTTCAATCACCCCATCCTGTAATAGAAGTAATGGCCTTAAAAAGGGTAAAATGTATTACAAGTTGTCTATTTAAAAACCCTCACCCTTTTGAGGAATTAAAACTGGTGTTCCTGCCTGATGCCAGTAATCGGAGGGGCAGAGGAGCATTCTTTGTTTGTTTGTTTGTTTGTTTTTTGTTATGAGGTATGGTAAACCACAGAGATGACTCAACAGAAATACTTGGAGATGTTATAGTTAAATAGCAATGTCCCAAAGGTGGAAAACCCCTTTAAGAACCTTGTATTTCTTCTTAACAATAGCAATAGCCCAAAGGTGAAAAACTCCTTTAAGAGCCTGTATTTCCTTTTAACAGGGGAATTATGGTTCTTTGAGAGCATGACATCCTCCTCATTTGTCAGAAAATTAAGAAACTTTTCTTTCCTTTTCCTCAAACCACTTATCTTTATTCTTTGTTCAGCCTCAGAGACAAGTAACAATCTTTGAGTAACAGAATTTGGCATCCTGGGGTGGGCACATCATGGACAACTACAGAATTTTCTAGAAGAATCAAATTCTATTCCTATGCAGTCTACCAAAAAGTAAGTAATTTACATTACCCATACCAATTTGTATAGAATCATGCAGGCGTCAGGGGCTTAAAAACTCTCCTACCCTGTTTCTTAGCAAGGGACTTGCAAAATCTGCAGTTAGACCAAGGGATGCTGTTATAAAATATCACCCCTAAATGTGCAGATTTTCAAACAGCAATTTACTTCCAAATTAGCAAGGGAACCCACTGGCCTAATGTCAGACTGAAAGCAAGTCATCATGAATTTTAAGGGGCCCAAAAATGCAAGACAACTGTTGCATCTGGATCCTAAACTTTGAACTAATAAAAAAACACTTTTGTACAAGACCCTTAAAGTGACATGTGTGGAACCCCTGATCTGGGACACGGGCTGTAAAAATGCCTTTGAAAAAACCAAAATGGAGTTTTATGACTACAACTGTTGTTGCCTGGCTTGCAGAAATAATTTAAATTATTGATTTAAATTTATGAGGAAAAAAAAAAACAAGGAATAAGTCTTGAAATCTTAGTATAGATGCTGGGATACATCCCACAGTCAGTGGCATACCAGTCAGTGAGAGGATGGACCCCTGGCCTCTGGGAAATAACTATTCTCAATCCTACCACCCTGTTACCAGCTGAAGAGAATAAGCCTTTACAGCATGATGTTTAGAGATTCTGGAGGCCACCTATTCTAGGAAGATAGATCTGTGTATACCATTTGGAAGTAAAGGGGGCTCCTGATGGCAGGAAATATTAAGAATGCCACTAAAATAATGGCCTGGATAACTGCCACATGCCTATTCAGCAGGTGAACATCATGCACTGTCCTGGTCACCCAAAAGGAGACACCTATGTAGGCAAAAGAAATCAGGCTGCTAACAGTGATGCTAAGGAGGCTGCTAGAAGTGATCTGCTCCTCGGGGCCTTGGTACCCAGCCAGATTTAGCTTCTACCCAAAGCCTTTGTTCATACCCTTATGTGGGCCTTAATGGATTTTGTGGGACCTCATTTAAGAGGACCCTGTTTGACAAATCATTCAGAGGTGCCTTTTATGTGCCGGGAACAATTCCAAAACAGAAACATGACCTGCTGCACAGGAAACCCAACATGTGGGTACCCACCCTTCCAATGATTGGCAGATGCCTAAAATGACTGGAAACATCAAATACTTGCCTGTATTAGTAGATACCTACTCAGGCTGGGTAGAGGCTAGAATGGAAAGAACATCTGAAGTTACCAGAATTCTTCTGAATAATTTATTCCAAGGTGTAGGCTCCCTTCCTTCATATGATAGTGGATCACCCTTTATATCAGAGGTAACTCAGCAAGTAAGCAAAGCCATACACATAGAATGAAAATTGCATGCATCCTAGAGACCTCAGGCTATGGGGAAAATGGAGAAAATAAATCAGACTTTAAACTATAACTAAATTGAGTCAAGAAGCCCATCCAAACCAGGATATGATGTTGCCACTTGCCCTCCTCTGAATAAGGGTGGCCCCTAGAAGTGGGGCTTAAGTTAAGACCCTATGAAATAGTTTATGGAAGACCATTCCTAGCACCCTGAGGTAACTCAGCATGGTAATATAACCATGAGAGAAGAAAACAGAGTGGAGACATATGTCAAACAGATCAAATTCTCACCTCTTTCAGGTCCCTGCCCAGTTGGAAGCATGCCTAGGATACAGGGTGTCACTTAAATCCTAGAAAGATCAAAGACCTGAAAAACAACTGACTGAGAGATGGAAGAGACCCTATGAAGTGTTTCAAACAACTCAAACCTTGTTGAAATTGTCAGAAGTAAAACCTCTGGTATGTCCATCATACCAGAGTAAGGATATGATCTAAGTCCCCAGTGGATGGGCCAAGCTTTGTGTGATCTAAAGTATCTTTTTAAGAAGAAAATGAAAATGATAATATTTTTGTTAACATTTTTGGGCTATTAGCTCTGTCTGTAGGATGGAGAGACAACTTCTAAGTGAGAATTTCCCAAACTGTTGCCTTTTCTGCTGATTTATCTCACTGTCAGGTTCATTGTCCTAAATCTCATTCAGTGTACTTACAGGACATGACTAACAGCTCTAGCTTGTCCATTCCTGTATCAGACATTATATCCAAGGCAACAGTAAGGACCCACTGTCCTACCAGTATCCTAGATACCAAGCAGGATACAATCTCTCTTATCTTCCATTTGCCTTCTCAGTACTCATGGTCATAGTTCTAGCTTATGCCCTTTTTAACTTGGTCATGTGTTTCATTCTTTACAAGCTTTTTTTTTTCTTGATAAATCTACTGCCAAAGCTTTGCAGTAACATCAATAAGTACAAACCTTCCATTTAAAACATTGCCCCTTTTGAGCAGGAAGTAGCTTGATGACTATATTGCCCCTCCTCCTACAGATAAAGAAGGGTAAAATTGATGGTGCGGAATGTGTATGAATGGAATGAAAGTAAGGTTCTGAAAAAGAGAAAAATGTTTCAGAAGTTATCTCATTAAAACCTCTCACCCTTTTTGAGGGACGAAAGTCTCTATTCCTGCACGGGGGCTATAATCAGAGGGGCAGAGGAATGTTCTTTGTTCTTTGTTTTGTAGTATTTTAAACCATAGGAGATGGCTCAACAGAATTATCTGGACAGAGGTCATAAGAGATGCTATAGTTAAACAGTAACAACCCAAAGCTGAAAACTCCCTTTAAAAACTCTGTGATTCTGCTTAAATGGTGCAGGGGTTGGGGGGAGTCAATGATTCTTTAAGAAAAGAGTCTGACAGCCTTCTCATTTTCAGGAAAATTAACAAACTTCTCTTTTCTTTTCTTTAAAACCCTTGTCCTCATTTTTTTTTTTAGACTCAGGAACCAGTACTGAATTTTGTAACATGCCTACTGACACTTCTAAATCTTCTATTCCCAGGTTGGCTGAACACTATGGGGATTTAAGTGAAAAATTCAATACCATGACTAACTACATACAGAAGGTACCAAATATCCTTGGAGAATATTGGCAATAGGTGAAAGGATCATGGCTTCTGCCAGCTGACAGGACTTGCCAATTTTTTAAACCAAGAGTTTGTGTATGCACCAAAGTTTTTGGAAAAAACATATGTGCTGTCACCTCCCTGGGAAGGCCCTTACAAACCACCATTAACCACTTACACTGCCATAAATATAAAAGAAAAATCTTCCTGCATTCACCTGAGCCATCCTAAACTACATCACAATAATTGGAGAACCAATCCCCACAGGTGACTTGAAAGTCAAAAGTCAGTTCTCAGGCCCCGAAGCAAACTTCTTCACAAAGTAGACAGATTTTAACAAGATGGTGAATCTGAAAACCCGATTTTTCAATTTATGTTGTTTTACCCAACCCTCCAAATTTCTTTTTCCATTACACTTCCCCACAAAAGGAAAAATGGGGGAAGTCCTTTTTAAACACTTTATCTGAGCCTCAGTTTTTGAGGTTTGCACATCAGAACCTGATTAGAGACTGCTTCAATTTATCCCATTCGCCTTTTATAACTTCCACTGTGACTTTTGTTTCAAACAATGCCTTGCTCTTACCAACCTTTACTGTTATTCCAGCAGGTCAGTTTAAGAAACAGCATCCCTCTGCACCAGTCATTTAAAGACTGGTTGCATTAACTAATCAGTCTGATTGCTATATATAATAACATTCAGAGGCACACAACCTTTTCTTTTCTGCCACACACTGGAAGAATAAGAATTGTCTTGGGCCACACATTAAATACACAAACATTAATGAAAGATGATGATCCCCCCACCATACAAAGAAAGCTGACTCCCTCCATTTTTGTTTTTGCCAGTGTGTGTGCCTGGTGAAACCAGTCTGGAAGATGAATCATTGACTAGATGCAGCATCTGCAACCAGAGAAGAAACATGATTCTGCTTCTCCTGTTGGTAAGTCAACTGGACCCAGAAAAACCTCTTTGAAAGCTTAAGAACTGTCTTTGCTTCAGCAAAGTCACTTGAAAGGAACTTTTCCCTCTGCATTAAAAATAGGGATGGTTTTCAATGGGTCGTGTGTGTGTGTGTGTGTGTGTGTGTGTGTGTGACATACTAGGGCTTCTGCTCGTGGTGAAAGGCAAAAGGAAGATGGTAAGTGCAGCGTAATAGATATCAGGAGAAAGTGCCAGGCTCCTTTAAACAAATAGATCTTGGAGGAACTCTCTGGGAACTAATGAATGACTTAGTCATTATTGTTAGTATGATGCCAAAGCATTCAACAGAGATCTGTTCCCATAACCCAAACACCTCTCACTATGCCCCATTGGTGGTCAAATTGCAACATGATATTTGGAGGGATCAAATATCCAGGCCATAGTTTTCTTCCCCTGGCCCCACAAACTTTCTCACACTGCAAAATACAATCATCCCTTCCCAATAGTCCCTAGGGGACTTGTTTCAGCATCAACTCAAAAGCCACACGTAAAAAGCTTCATCTGAGATTCAAGGAAAGTTCTTTCTAGCTACAAGCCTGCACAATTAAAACATATTATTTACTTCCAAGTTACAATGGTTGTATAGGCATAGCTAGGGTAAACATTCTCATTCCAAAAGAAAAATTAGCCCAGTACAGTGGCTCATAGCCTGTAATCATAGTACTCTGGGATGTCAAGGCAGGAGGATTTCTTGAGCTCAGGAATTCAAGATCAGCCTGAGAAGAGCAATAACCTGTCTCTACTAAACACAAAAAAATTAGGCAGGTGTAATGGTAGGCACCTATAGTCCCAGCTACTTGGGAGGATGAGGTTGAAGTATGGCTTGAGCCCAGGAGTTTGAACTTGCTGTGAGCTTTTATGATGGCAGTGCACTCCAACCTGGGAAAAAGAGTAAGAGTTTGCCACTAAAAAAGAAAAAAAGAAAAAGCATAGCAGGCCCCATGTAAGCACAAAGCCCAATAAGGAAGATATTCGACCTTAAAGTTCCTTGCCTTTGTGCCCTGCATTCTGGATACTCTATTACAAAGGCTTGGCCCCTAAAGTCTCAGGCAGCTCTGCTCCCACAGCTTTGTTGGGCCAAGACCATGTACCTGATTTCGTGATCTTGTGGGTTACAGTAAAATGTCTGTTTCTTTCCAGCCTGAAGGTGAACTCTACTGATGGCTCCATGATTCTGGGGTGTGGACAATAATGGCCCCATTCCCATAAATGCACCAGGCAGTATCTTTGGTGGAGAGTCTCTATGGGAGATTTTAACCCCACACTTCTGCTTGGAATTGCCATTGTAGAGTCTTCCTGTGGGTTCCCCATCCCTGTCACAGATTTCTATGTGTGCACCAAGGCTGTCTTTTATATCCTCTGAAATCTAAGTGGAAGCTTCCAAGCCTACAACTCTTCCATTCTGCATGCCTGCAGCTATAACACCATGTAGAAGGCACTAAGGAATGAGGATTACACCCTTGGGAGTGAGAGTTCAAGTAGTACCTTGGAACAGAGCTGTGGCTGTGGCACCCTAGGCCTGGTCCATAAAACTATTCTGCCCTCCTTGGCAGCCAGGCCTAAAATGGGAGGGGATACTTTGAAGATTTCAGACATGCTGTCAAGGCCCTTTCCTCATTATTATATTAATGACTTTATTTTGTCCATGCTAACTCAGTAGCAAGTAGTTGCTTCATAGGACCATCAGATTTCTCATTTTTAAATTCTCTTTCCTTCTGAACCACCTGGCTAGGTTGCAAATTTTCTAAATTTTTAATGTTCTGCTTCCCTTTTAATGATAAATTTCAAGATTAGGTATTTCCTTTGCTCCCATGTTCGAGTATAAGCCATTAGAAGCAGTCATGCTACTTCTTGAGATTTTTACTAATAGAAGTTTCTTCTTCCAGATGCTTTAGTTTGTCACTCTCAAGTTCAGCCTTCCACAAAGACCTAGGGAAGGGACATAATAGAACCAGGTTATTTGATGGGATTTAACAAGTGATCTTTTGTCCAGCTCCCAACAAGTTCCTCATTTCCATCTGAGACCTTGTCAGCGTGGCATTTGCTGTCTATATTTCTATAGTATTTTGGGTCACAACCACTTCGCCAGTATCTAGGATGTTTCAGATTTTCCCTTATCTTCCTGTCTTCTTCTGAGATCTCTAAACTCTTTCAAACACTGTTCGTTATCCAGTTACAAAACTGCTTCCATTTTGTGGAGCTCCTAGTGGACCCCAACCTGGGACAGTGGCCAGCAAGGGATACAGCACTGAGGAAAGGATGAAAATTATGCCAAACTTAGTGCATAAAGCTGGGAAGCCTGTAAGGGCATACATTGTTCCATGTGCCTAGGGTGGTAGCATGAGAACAATGCAACACCTGTGCTGTTTCCACAAATCTTTATTGGGTACGTAACATTCTTGTATATGTGTGAGAATGCATAGTAGTCAGTAGTAGTCAGCAGTCAGATTAAAAATGAGAGAGAGGAGATACATCCCCCAGGAAAGTTGGGTAAAGGGTAAACAGGGACATAGAGTAATTTGAAATCTGAAGAGACCAGATAATCAGTGCAAGGAAAACAGAGAGAGAAAGGGGAGAGCAAGTTTCATCCCCTCTGACAGACATCTCAGCTTCTCTAGCCTAAGCTACTATTTGATGGTTTCAGCTGCCCACACTGCTGATTTCAGGGAGAGTCACATAGAAATTCCCCTGAATGGGCACCTTACCCTGAGTGGGGAGGACTGTAAATAATTCAGCCTATCCACCTCCCACACCACACTGAAACCATCTATTTTAAATTAATGTAGAGCACAACATACAAATACAAATAGTAATCAAAGTCTAATTTTTATACAAATATAGATACAGTCAGAAGTTGACTAGTCATTGTTCCCTAACTTCTTTGCTGCTGTAATTGGTTACTGCTTAATGGCACTATCCTGCCTGACAGGAGCAAGCTTAGTGACTCCTCCCAACTACTTCTATAGATAGCATTGTATTGTAAATCCCAAGACTCATGGTTACATACATAACATTACTGTTGCAAATATTAAGACTGGTCTTGGAGGTGTTTTTCAAACTCTGCACCCCAGAGACCTACTGATGCTAACCAGACCTGCGCATAAGCGTGGTAACAGATACCACAACCCAGGAAGAACCACAAAATTTTAGTGTGCATCCCAACACTATGAGCTCATCCCTTGCCAATCAGCAGATCCAATTCCCTAACCCTTTTCCAGTCAAACTATCTTTATAAACCCTTTCTCTCAAATTCTCATAAATATGGATTTGATAAAATGTTCTTATCTCATCTAGCACCTTGTGAAATATAATTTTCTACATTACAGACCCTGCTGTCTAAATATTTTGGTTTTCAATGGATGGTATGCAAGGGATCAGGATGGACAGTAACAGAAGTGAGGTATTTTCCATGGTTGTCCTCTCTGGGCATTTGACAGTGATTCAGGGGCCTCTCATTGGCAGGAGGGTGTATTAGGGTGTCTTGTGCTTCCTCATGCACAGTCCTTTTGGACAGTGGGTCATCTTTCAGACAATATATAGCAGATGTTGCTGACTCACAGCACTTGGAAACATGCCTTATGGTAAATAGTTCCTGAGATTGTAGAGAAACAAACAAAAATGCTTTTAATGGTGAGTGTTCTATATGCATCCTTTCCCACTTCTGATTTGTTAGCTTCTAAGAGGCTCTGTGTGATAGGAAATAACTTCAAAGTAGTTTCCATTCAAACAATGCAAAATGTTTAAACAACAGAAAGATGATTTCATTTTATCAAAATATCTAAGAGAATCATCAGAGAAAACATTATTATACCAAAACAACCTTTACTCTGCCAATATCACAACTATTATCTATGTGTGACTACCTTCTCAGAGTCTCCTGAGGTAAACATCCTCACAATCATAGTGAAACTTTAGCAAGTAAATCATGGGGGAAGGATGTGGGAAAGAATGTGAGCTAAGCAGACTAAGTCAGCTGTACTACTTCAGTTTAGCTTCTCAGACTCTATATTGTAGACTTTTCTGGCTTCATGTGGACCTTTGAGCGGCTTGGTATTTGGAAAGGTCTTTCCCATTTGTATCATTTGTATTTGGTTTCTCTGGAAAAACTACTCT
This sequence comes from Galagoides demidoff, assembly GCA_963574575.1. Lineage (NCBI taxonomy): Eukaryota > Metazoa > Chordata > Mammalia > Primates > Galagidae > Galagoides > Galagoides demidoff. The sequence continues at coordinate 50,289 of CAUYQV010078084.1, forward strand.
TTTTTAAAATTTCAGATTATTATGGGAGTACATATTTTTGGTTACATAATTTTCTTGGGTGCATTTTAAGTGAAAGTTATCAGTGAGCCCTTTACCCAGAAAGTGTGCACTGCACCCATTAAAAGTGAATTTACCCATTCCATCCTCCCTTCTTCCACCTACTTGGTTCCCATTGCTTTACTCATATTGGAAATAAGTGTGGAATTGACTAGTTCCAATTTAGTATTGAGTACATAAGGTGTTTTTTCCATTCTTGAGATACTTAGAAAAATGGTCTCCATTGCCATCCAAGATGTTATAAAAGATATTAGATTCTCCTTTTATGGCTGAGTAGTACTTCATGGTATACATCTATCACATTTTATTAATCCACTCATGTACGTATTGATGGGCATTTGGGTTATTTACACATTGTTGCGATTGTGATTTGTCCTCATAGAAACATTCAAGTGCAATGCCTTTTCTTTTTCCTGTAAGTAAATACCTACTAGTGGGAATTGCTGGATCAAATGGCAGGTCTACTTTTTGTTCTTTGAGGTATTGCCATGCTACTTTCCATAGAGGTTGTACTAGTTTGCAGTCCCACCAACAGTATGTTAATTGTTCTTTTCTCTCTACTTGTGAAGAGAATCTGTTGTTTTGGGAGTTTTGGATGAGAAGCATTCTTTCTGGAGTTAATATCTCATAGCAGTTTTGATTTGCATTTCTCTGACTATTAGACATGTTGCCCATTTTTTCGTGTTTGTGGGACGTTAGTCTATCTTAATTTCAAACGTTTCTGTTCATGTCTTTTGCTCACTCTTGAGAAATCTTGGTTTGGAACTTTGTTTTAGAAGGCTACTTTTCAGTCCCATTTGTTTATGGCTGAAATAGTTTGTCTGAATCTGTGTGTGGCGATCATTTGCTTGATGGTGGCGCCCTCTTGTGTCCTTGAAGTTCCTCTGTTTCATTCTGTAACAAAGTCTCCTAGAGCCCAGAGGGGGGGCCTGCTGAAGCCCTTGGGATCCTCGCGAGACTTCATCAGGAGTCCTCTTACCCTATTAGAGCAGCCCGGAAGTGCCTGAAAGACAAGCGCAGCTTCCTGTGGACTTTTTGGTCACCTTCTTTAAAATTCTTCACGCAATACGGCGTGGAGCCAGATTTGGTTCCATATCCTTATGAGATCCTTCCCTGGTTTTTTTGTTTGTTTTGCTTTTCTGTCAGAATTGTCAGTCTGTGGAAAAAGAGCCAAATCCCCCGCCCCTATTTTTTTTGTTCACGTTTTTAAAATTCTTCCCCCTCTGCAACATACAGTGAAGCCACTTTTGGTTCCACATCCCGACAAGGTCCCTGCCTGGGTTATTTTAACTTTTCTGTGAGAATTGGCAATCGGTGGAGAAACTGCTATAATGCCTCCCCCCTCACACACCCCGTTTCTTTCGTTCACCGTCTTCAAAACTCTTCCCCCTCGGCAACATAGCGTGAAGCCACATTTAGTTCCACAGCCTAACTAGGTCCCTGGATATTCTGACCTTACTGTAAGAGTTGTCAGTCTGTGGAGAGACCAACAAATGCGTCACCATCACACTCCCCACTCCTGCCGCCCGTGTTCATTGCTTGTAAAATTCTTTCCCCTCAGCAACAGTTGATTTGTTTGATTCCAAAGCAGCATTGGAGCCACATTTTGTACCACATCCTGAAAGGTCCCTCCCCGACTTATTCTGTCTTTCCTATGAGAACTGCTGGTCTGGGGAGAAGCCGCTAAATGCCTCCGCCCACCCCATGCTCCGGGTTTTTTTGTTCCCCGTCGGCAACATAGCGTGGGGCCGCATTTGATGACACATCCTGAAAAGTCCCCTCCCTAGGCTATTTTGACTTTTGTGTGAGAACTGCCCATCTATGGAAAACTCGCCAAATGCCTCATTCCCGGCCCTTTTTTGTTGTTGTTGTTGTTCACGTTCCTTAAAGTTCTTCCCCCTCAGCAACATAGCGTGGAGCCACATTTGGTTCCACGGCCTAACTAGGTCCCTCCCTGGGTTATTTTAACTTTTCTGTGAGAATTTCCGGTCTGTGGAGAAACCACTAAATGCCTCCGTCAATCCCCCCTCTTTTTTCGTTCCCCATTAGCAACACTGCATAGAGGCACCTTTGGTTCCACATCCTGACAAGTTTCCGGTCTGTGGAGAAACCGCTAAATGCCTCCCCCAACCCCCCTTTTTTTTTCGTTCCCCATCAGCAACACTGCATAGAGCCACATTTGGTTCCACATCCTGACACGTTCCCTCCCTGGGCTGTTTTGACTTTTTTTGTGAGAATTTCCGGGCTGTGGAGAAACCGCTAAATGCCTCCCCTAATCCCCTTTCTTTTTTCGTTCCCCATCAGCAACACGGCATAGAGCCACATTTGGTTCCACATCCTGACAAGTTCTCTCCCTGGGCTGTTTTGACTTTTCTGTGAGAATTTCCAAGCTGTGGAGAAACCGCCAAATGCCTACCCCCACCCAATCCATTTTGTTTGTTTCCCCTGTTTAAAATTCTTCCGTTTCAGAAACATAGCGTGGAGCCACATTTGGTTCCACATCCTGACTAGTCCCTTCCCTGGGCTATTTGGACTTTTCTGTGGGAATTGGAGTCTGTGGATAGACCGCCAAATGCCTCCCCCAATCTCCTTTTTTTTGTTGTTCTCCATCAGCAACACAGCATAGAGCCACGTTTGGTTCCACATCCTGACAAGTTCCCTCCCTGGGCTATTCTGACTTTTCTGTGAGAACTGCTGGTCTGTGGAGAAAGTGCCAAATGCCTCCCCCACCCTGCCCTGCACTTTAGCACATTGGGCTTCTTATCAAGTAGAATTAAATACCAAGGTGCCAAAAAAAAAGTATACATACATTAAGAGGATGTATCTGTGTATTATTGATTGAAGTTGAATTGAATTACTATAGTAATGTGTTGTTTGAAGTAATTCAAACAACCTCTTGTAATTCCACCTCTTGTAATTGCAGAAGTCAACATGACTTGTATTCATCTTTTGTTGTTAGTATGTATTGAGTAGCACAATTTTAATACAGTTTTGTCCTTTCTTAAAATTTGTATACTTTTTTGGAACACTCTGTGTTTTATTTAGATCTGTCTCTTAAGACTGAGCATTCCTAGAATTGCTGGAAACTCCCCATCAGCAGCTAGCAACAAATTTGTTACAGCCACATTACAATTTGGAAAACAAGTCATCTGCCATTGCAGAGGACAACTGCTGGGGTGCCTCCCTAAGAAGTGGAAATTTTTTTTGATCCACTCACTGACTCAGAAACAGTTTTGCTTTGTAACACAGCTTGGCCACAATACTCAGAACAGTGGCCGGTAAATGGATCTCTCAATTATAACACAACCCTGCCATTACACTTATTCTGCAAAAGAAAGGAAAAATGGGATGATATACCCTATGTGTAGTGTTTTATGCTACTTTGGCAAAATTAAAAGGTGCAACTGGGATGTTATGTTATGATACAAAGTGCTAATAATGAGAAAAAGTGTGTGTTGTTTCTACCCCAAGAAAAGGATGATTCCAGAAAACATCCTCTTTGTTTAATCTTAGTTACCATAGCTATGTGAGTGTATTAACTTTGCAAAGCATATCATATGACATTTTTATGAGTAATACAGTTTTCTTCACTTATGTCACCCTTCAGTAAAAAAGCATAAAAAAGAAGCAAACATAAAAACTGTCAAAAACATTTTTAGCATGGGTAACAGCTCTTTTGACTTTGAATGATATAAATTAATTTTACATGTTATTGATCTTAATAAATTAAATTACAAATATAAATTAAAAAGAAAGAAAAGGATAATAATATTATGGTTACCTGGTTAAAAAAACCACTATCTCTCCTAATCCCACCTTATGGAGGGGTGGGAGTTTCTCTACAGATGTGAAATTCTCACAGAAAATTCAAAATAACCCAGGTAGGGGTGGGAGCTATGTCTCAACCTTTCATCCAGAGGTCCCCTTTACAGGTCCAGGTACTGGGAACAGCAAATATGATCTTTGCCTCCCACAACCAACAGGAAACTCAGTTTGGTCAGGGTGCCACTGTAACTCCAGGATACCTATAGAGGGAATTGATTCTGCCATACTTCCACTCATGGGTCTTATCTGAGTCCATTCTCCACCTCTGATTTATTTAACTGTAAAAACAACATGCCCACATACTAGTATTATCTGAGAAAAACAGACTTGTTTTCCTCAACATTTGAATATTGAATATTGATTGTTGTTTGTATAATATTGTCAGTTGTAACAGATGACCCCATTTGGGCAGATGATCAGAATAAGCTTAATCCTTTATCAACCTCAGAGGAAAGGAGAATGGTCCCAGGTGAGAAGCAGCACACATTCATGCTGACTCTACCAGCAATTCAGTAAGGGAAACTACTCAGATGTCAGTGCTGACTTCAGACTCGGGATGGAATATAGCAATGGAGACAGGCCTGAGTTTTAGCATTCCAGACACTGCATCTTTACTAGCCTCTGCAAGAGAGTGTCAAAGCAGAAAGTCATCAAGTACAGGAAATTAGATAGAGTTCTAACTAAGACCCCTGGAATTCTTAGAGCAGATTTTTGAAGCACGCAATCAGTATGTAGACAGTGATGAATAAGTGCCAACAAATTCTAAAATGCTAAATATTATTTTCATCAGCCAAAATCCTCCTGACATCTGGAGAAAATTACAAAAATTAGACAGGGATTTGAACATACACCTAAATTAGTAGAAATTGCTTTCAAGGTATTCAATGATATGAATAGGTGATAGAGATGAAAGAATATCAGATAATGAAACAGCAGGAAAACTTCTTTATATATTTTGGTTATTAAACCTTTATCAGATATACATGAGGAATTTCAAGAATTTCAGGACCACTAAGTGGACTTCCCTCATAAGCCTTATGTACCTTCATGGCCCCAGATCCTGGACAAAAGGGACACCTTACGAGAAGTCCCAATCAATGCCGCTATTGCAAACAGGAAAGGCAGTGGAAGGAGGATTTCCCAATTCTCATAAATGCTAACACTGAGAAGCTTCCCTCCAAGTTCACTGGATATGTGTGCTAGCTAAGCGGCTTGAAGCAGAAGTTCTTAGGAATGGCAACCAACAATAATGGGGTCCAGGGCTTCCTCCTGACCAAAACAGCACTCTCATATTTCCACCTGGAGCTCCAGGTCATGATGAAAGTGGGACATGAAATTTCAGACTGCTTAATTTTTAAGATCTGGGGTATTTTTGTTTGCTTGTTTGTCTTATTTTTTACAGAGTCTCATTCTGTCACCCAGACCAGAGCGCCATGGCCTCAGCCTAACTATCAGCAACGTCAGACTCCTGAGACTCCTCAAGTTATCTTCCCGCCTCGTAATTCTGAGTAGCTGGGACACTAAGGGCCTACTACAATGCCCAGCTATTTGTTCTATTTTTAGCAGAGACAAGGGTCTTGCTCTTGCTCAGGCTGGTCTTGAACTCCTGACCTCAAGTGATCCTCCCACCTAAGTCTCACAGAGTGCTAGGATTATAGGTGTGAAACATCATGCCCAGCTTGATTTCCGCTGAGTTTTAGTTTAATTTGTGCATGTTAGTGCTGATTCATTAGTTCCAATTTAATAGTGAGCACATGTGATCTTTGTTTTTTTCCCCCCCATTCTTTAGATACTTCATTTTGGGTAATGGTCACCAGTTCCATCCAAATTGATACAAAAGAGATTATGACATTTTTTTCATGGCTGAGTAGTATTCTATGATATGTAGCCACCATACTTTGTTAATTCAGTCATGAATTGATGGACACTTGGGTTGATTCCACACCTTTACAATTTGAATTGTGCTGTAGTAATTTGGATGCAAGTGTGTTTTTGACATAATGACTTACTTTCCTTTGAGTAAATACCCAGTAGTGGGACTGCTGAATTGAATTGTAGGTCTACTTTTCATTCTTTCACATTCTTTTCCATAGAGGTTGTGGTAGTTTGCAGTCCCACCAACAATGTATTGGTGTTCTTTTCTCTCTGCATCCACGCCAACATCTATTGTTTGGGGACTTTTGGATAAATCCATTTTCACTAGTGTTACTGGTATCTCATGTGGTTTTGATTTGCATTTCCCTCATAATTACTGGTGTTGAGTACTATTTCATGTGTTTATTAACTGTTAGTCTATCTTCTTTTGAAAATCTTCTGTTTATGTCTTTTGCCCACATTTTAATACAGTTGATTAATTTTTTATTAGAGCATAACTATGTATATTACTGCATTTATGGGGTACAATGTGCTGGTTTTATATACCATTTGGGATGTTTACATCAAAATGGTTAACATAGGTTCACCTCACTTATTTAATTGTTGTGTTTAGACATTTATACTCTACTATTAATAAATTTGCCATGTACCCTTGCAAAATGCACACTTTTTTTCTTGCTGATGTATGTGAGTTCTTTGTATATTTTGGTTATTAGACCTTTATCAGGTATGTATCCCGCAAATGCTTTCTCCCATTCTGTAGGTTTTCTATCTTGATTGTTTCCCTGGCTGCGCATAAGCTTTTAAATTTAACCAAGTCTCCTTTACTGTATTTTTCCATGTGCAATGCACACTCTTCTGCCACAATTTTTGAAGGGATGAGCATTATACATGTGTAGGACTTATTCCATATATATAGACATGTTTTAGTTATTCTATTTATGCTTGTGGGTTAAAGATGTTAGTAGTAAAAAATAAGATATGTACAAAATAATACCATGGAATATAGTAACCATGCTTTTTTCATGCAACCATTTCTTGGCAACCCCCTCACTGTGCAGACACCACAGATGCAAAGCATCCAGACTGCCCAGCTGATTGTGCTAGACATGGCCATTGCCAACTTCTTGGAAGTGATGTACCATGATAGCAGTGCTACTGCTAGCATTGGGACCTCGGTGAAAGGATGGTATATATGGATGCATGGTGTTGGCCTCATTCTCTTGTGAGAGGCATGATGTGCATAGCCAGCCACTCCAGAGAAGTCAGAAATGACCCCAGGCAGCAGACAAGAGTGGACCAGTTGACCTGAACACATGACCTCAGGGTTTGAGGGGCCAGGACTTGGCCGGCCTGCCCTGGACCTCTGATAGGAGATCCCTGCCCTTTACAGAGTGCTTCATCTCTCACAGAGCTGGCCCCTTTCTAAGGCACTAACTTCCCAGAGAATAATCCTGCAAGAGTTCCCAGTGGAATGGCTGTGGCCACATTCCCACTGGCAAACATGGGTGATAATAGGAAAGGAAAGGTTGTGGGAATGTGGGTGGGCCTGGAGGGAATATCTGGGAGAGATTGGTTGCTTAGGTTATCCAGACAACTTTCGCTTGCTCCTAGCTTTTCCTCAGTGGCTGGCTCCATGTCTTGTTCCTCTCAAGAAAGAAACAAGTGCCATTGTGTGGCCACTAACTCCTTCCCTTAAGAAATTAAAAAGAAGGCTCAGTGCCTATAACTCAGCGACTAAGGGCACCAGCCACATACAACGGAGCTGGTTCAAATCCAGCCCGGGCCAAACAACAGTGACAACTACAACCCCAAAATAGCCAGGTGTTGTGGCAGGCACCTGTAGTCCCAGCTAATGGGAGGCTGAGGCAAGAGTAGAAAAGAGTTGATTCTTGGGTTAAGAATTGCTTAAACTCAAGAGTTGGAGGTTGCTGTGATGCCACAACACTCTACCGAGGGTGACATAGTGAGACTCTATCTCAAAAAAAAAAATTTTTAAGAAATATTCTTTCTTAAAAGTGTGGGAAAAAAACGTGTGTATATTGTACATGGAAGCACACTATACACGGAAAAACATGGTATTTAATTTTGTTACTGTGATTGCCATTGTGATCTTGTTCATAAATTGTCTGCCTAGACCAATATCTAGAAGAGTTTTTCCAACATTTTCTGCTAGAATTCTTATGGTTTCATGCCTAAGATTAAGTTTGTTATCCATCTTAAATTAATTTTTGTGAATGATGAGAAATATAGATCTTTTTCCAGTTTTCTGTAAGTGAATATCTAATTTTTCCAACATCATTTATTGAATAAAGGTTCTTTTCCCCACTGTATATTGTCATCTGTGTCAAAAATCAGTTGGCAATATGCATTGGCTGTGAATTTGTCATATATGGATTTTATAATTTCAAGAAATGTTTCATCTATGCCTATTTTGTTAAGGATTTTTTATCATAAAAGCATGCTGAATTTTCTCAACTGCTTTTTCTGCATAGAATGAGATGATCATGTGATCTTTGTTTTTGCTTCTGTTTATGTGGTGAATCACAATTGTGGATTAATATATGTTGATCCACTCTTGCCTCCCTGGGATGAAACCCATTTAGTTGAGTTAGATTATTTTTTGATGTGCTGTTGAATTTGGTTTCCCAGAATTTTATTAAGGATTTTGCATCTATCTCCATAAGGGACATTGATCTGTAGTGTTTTTTAAATTTTTTCTTTGTATCCTTTCCTGGCTTTCATGTCAAGATGATAGGACTTCATAAAATAATTTAGGGTAGGATTTCTTTTTTCTCCATGTTATTAAATAATTTCTGCAGTATGGATACCAATTCTTCTTTATAGGTCTGATGAAATTTGGCTGTGCAACCATCTGGTGCAGGACTTTTTTTGTTGTTCTTGAAAGATTTTTTTTTTTATTGCTGCCTTTAATTTCATTATTAATTCCTCGTCTATTCAGGATTTCTGTTTCTTCCTAATTGAGTCTTGGGAGGTTGTGTGTTTCAAGGAATTTATTCATTCCCTAAAGGTTTTTGGGTTTATGTGTGTAGAGATTTTTATACTATTCACAGATGATGTTTTGTATTTCTGTGATTCAGTTGTAATACCTCATTTTTCATTTATGATTGAGCTTATTTGTGTCTTTTCTATTTCTGGTTATTCTTGTGAAAGTTCTATCAATTATGTTTATCCTTTCAAGGAAACAACTTTCTTTTTTTCTTTTTTTTTTTTTTTGAGACAGTGTCTCACTTTGTTTCCCTGGGTAGAGTGCTGTCGTGTCATAGCTCACAGCAACCTTGAACTCTTGGGCTCAAGCAATCCTATTGCCTCAGTCTCCCAAGTAGCTGGGACTACAGCCATCTGCCACAATACCCAGGTTTTTTTTTTTTATTTTTTGTTTGTTTTTTTTAGAGACAGTCTCACTTTATCACCCTTGGTAGAGTGCTATGGTGTCACAGCTCACAGCAATCTCCAACTCCTGAGCTTAGGTGATTCTCTTGCCTCAGCCTCCTGAGTAGCTGGAACTACAGGCACTCGCCACAACACCCAGCTATATTTTTTGTTACAGTTTGGCCAAGGCTGGATTTGAACCCACCACCTTCAGTATATGGGGCTGGTACCCTACTCACTGAGCTACAGGCACCTACCTACCCAGGTATTTTTTTAGGAATGGGATCTCACTCTTGCTCAGGCTGGTCCTAAATTCCTGAACTCAAGTAATTGACCCACATCAGCCTCCCAGAGTGCTAGGATTACAGGCATGAGCCACTACGCGGAACCAGAAACAACTTTTTCTTTGAGGTATCTTCTCAATTATTTGTTTTAAATTTCATTTGGTTCTGTTCTGACCACAGTTATTTCTTTTCTTCTGCATGTTTAGTTTTGGTTCACTCTTCCTCTCATAGTCCTTTAAGATGATTCATTAGACTGTTGATTTGTGATCAAGAAAATTTCTTTTCTTAAAACTCATTTTTATTTATTTTTATTTTTTAATTTATTTTATTTTATTTTTAATTTTTTATTAAGATATATATATACATAGATCATGAATACATTTATGCCTTTGTGGGATTCAATGTGTTTATTATTTGCACAAATTGGAGTACTTACATTCTACTAATTAACATAGCTTTCACCTCATTTACTTAATCACAGTGTTAAGACATTTGTGTTCAATACTTGATAGATTTAACTTGTACCTTGCAATATGCTCCATAAGTGTGATCCCACCATTAACCCTCCCTCTATCAAACCACCCCCTTCTCTTCTTCCCCCCTCCCCTTCTCTCCTTCATCCTCTACTATAGTTGTTATTCATCTCTCATATGAAACAAAGAATCTTTCTGTCTTTTGATGTAGGCATTTAAGCCTACATACCCACTACCGTGCTTTTGCTGAATCCCATATATGTTAACAATTTGTGCCCTTTTGTAATTTAACTCAAGAAATCATTTTATTTCCATCTTTATTTCACCAGTGACCAATATTATTTAGCAATAGGTTCTTAATATCTATGTCTTTGTGTACAACTGAGTGTTTTTGTTTATTAATTTCATTCCACTGTGGTCTAAGAAGATATAGGACATGATTTCTATTTTTTTGAATTTCTCAAAATATATTTTGTTTCCTAAAATGTGATCAGTCTCAGAGAATGTATTATGGCTGATAAGAAAAATACATATTCTGTGTTCTTAGATAGAATATTCTGTAAATGTCAGTCAGTCCATTTCCTCTGGCATCCCATTTAAGTCCATTATTTATTTATTTATTTTCTACTTGCAGGATCTGTCAGTAGAATGTTGAAGTTCACAGCAATTATGCTACTACTCTTTACCACTTTGCTTAGGTCTAGTAGGGTTTGCTTTATGATGTTTATATGGGCTATGAGCTTTAGTTTTGGGGTGTTTTTACTCTAGTAGGTGTCTGTTGTGCTAATCAGTGTATAATGAAGATCTGAGTACTTTCTGCAGGGCATATCTGGCCTTCATTCAAATGAACATTCAAACGAAAGGTTTTTTTGTAAACACTTTCTCCCCCATTGGTTAATTAATCAATAGTGGGTTGCTGGATTAAATGGTATGTATACTTTTGTTCCTTGAGGTTTCTCCACACTATTTTCCACAGAGGTTGCACTAATTTGTAGTCTCACCAACAGTGTGTAAGTGTTCCTTTGTCCCCCTACATATGCCAGCATCTGTTCTTTGAGAATTTTTTGATAAGAGCCATTATTATTGGAGTTATGTGATAATCTCTCTGTGATTTCGACTTGCACTTTCAAGATCATTACAGATGTTGAGCATTTTTTCATGTGTTTATTGGACATGAGATTTTCTTCATGTGGAAAGCTTCTGTTCATGTCTTTTGTCCACTTTTTAATGTGGTTATTTATTTATTTATGTAGCTGATTTTCTTGAGTTATTTTAGATTCTGGTTATCAGCCCTTTATTAGATATATAACATGCAAATAGTTTCTTCCATTTTATAGGTTGTCTATTTTCTCTTTTGTTTGTGTCCTTAGATGTGCAGAAGCTGTTTAAAATTTTAGGTCCAATTCACTTATTTTTATTATTCTGAAGTACTTTGGGGGTCTTATTCATAAATTCTTTTCCCAGACAAATATCTGTAAGAGTTTCTCAACATATTATTTAAAAACTCTTATAGTTTTATGCCATAGGTTTAATTTTTATCCATCATGAATTTTTATGAGTGGCATGAGGTGTGGAGGCTGATGTAGTCTTTTACATGGCTATCCAGTTTTCCTGGCACTACTTATTGAATATGGACTCTTTCTCCTATTGTATGTTTTTGTCTACTTTGAAAAATATCAGATCAGAATATGAGGGTAGTTTCATTTCTCAGTTCTCTGTTCTGATCCATATGTCTATGTCTCTGTTTTTATGCCAGTACCATGAAGTTTTGTTTACTTTACCCTTGTACTATAGCTTGAAGTCTGGTAAAGTAATGCATTGGATTTCTTATTATATATGATTGTATTGGCTACTTGGGGTCTTTTCTAGTTCCATATGAAGTACAAAATTATTTTTTCAAAATCTGTGAAAAATTATTTTGGTTTTTTTTAATACAAAAATATTTTCATTTTTAAAAGTATTCCTTATTTTACCTATTCCAACTGTGTATTTTTTAAATTTCAAATTAATATGAAGGTACATATGTTTATGATGTTGTTATTTCTAAGGCCAAGTTCAAGTTGTAGTTGAGCTCTTCATTGAGGGAAGTTGCTGAACATCTTTATATTATGTATGTTAGGTAAGAATCCAACAGTCACCCTCCCTCCTTCCCTTTTTCCCTTTCCCTCCTCTCACCCCCCACTTGAATGTATTTGTATTTTTCTTTTGTGTAGTTATGTAGTTGTTTGTATATTTGTTTCATATTAATATTAAGTACATTGGATACTTATTTTTCCATTCTTGTGATACTTTACTAAGAATGTGTTTCTATTACAGCCAGGTAAACACTAAAGATGTAAACTCTCCATCTTTTTGAATAGCTGAATAGTACTCCATGGTATACATATACCACAGTTTGTTAATCCATTCATGGGTTGCTGTAAGAAGTAATGGCTAACAACATGTTCTCCATTAAGTTATGCTAAACCGGGTTATGTTGAAAGGGTTATGCTTAAATGTGTATGTTGGGTGGATTATCAGATTACTAGGAAGGACCTACTTACAAGGAGGGTAGTCATATGATGTTTAAATGGATTAATGAAGTCATTAATGTCCAATAATCCTGTGCAGAATGAAGTCATTGATGTCCTATGTGCATGTGCAGAGGGAAGTCATTGATGTCCGATGTGCATGTGCAGAGGGATTGTAATGAATATTAATGAGGTCATTGCTGTATAGTGCACAGGCACAAGATTCCCTATATAAACCAACCATAAATTTAAAAAGCTCACCATTTTGCCTGAGCAAGCAGATGGTCACCTTTTTTAAAAACACAATTTCAATAAGTGTGCTTATTCTTTGTGACATCGCTTTTCCATGAGACCCTAACAGTAACACTGTTTCAGCAACATTCCCCAGCATCTCAATCCCAGCCATTGACCTGCTCAGTCATAAGAGCACCTGACCAAGGTCTCTCAGTCTGAGCCTAGCTCTGTGACCCTGAGAGCAGAGCCTGCACATATTGATTATGTGATTGTAACAACCACAAAACATAAAATACGAATTCTCTTTCTCTCTCTCACAAATACATACCTGCACGATATATGTGTACACATATATGCTAATCAGTACATATATATACACACACACGTGTATGTGTGTATACATAGTATATGTATGTTTATGTTTACATATATGTATGTGCGCATATATATATATTTTCATTTAGGGTATTTTCAGGATTTCTTTCCTAGGTATAATTTACCTTGGATGTCAGGTTTTTACCTCTCACCAAAACCTTTCCTACAATTTTCTAATTTGAATTTTATTACTATCATTCTCATATTTGAAATTTGTATGTTAATTCTTTCATTATATTTTTCATTCTGGATCAATGTGTACTGTCATATGCTTAGAGATTCCTCTTCTTGTTTAAATTATAATGAATCTCATTTTCTGTGTAGATTTTTTTCTCCTACATGAACCCTCTTCATGAATATGAAGTTTTGAACTCTGAGTATAACCCTGCCCACATTTATTACACTTGTAACTTCTCTCTCCAGTGTGGACTCTCTGATAAACTTTAAGATTTATGCTTAGACTGAAGACTTTATGACACTCCTCATACTTATAAGGTTTCTCTCCTGTGTGGACTCACTGGTGAACATGAAGATTCTGACTGAAGTCTTTACCACACTCTCTTCAGATTTATATGGTCTCTCTCCAGTGTGAACTATCTGATGAGGATAAAGATTTGTGTAAGACTGAAGCCCTTACCACACACCTCACATTTATAAGGTCTCTCCCCTGCATGTACTCTCTGGTGGGTATGAAGTCTGGAGCACCTACTTAAGGTGCTTTACCACACTGATGACATTTGTAGGGCTTCTCTCCTGTATGAACTGTCTGATGAATGTGCAGTTTGGAGCTCCTACTAAAGCTCTTGCCACAAACACTACATTTATAAGGCCTCTCTCCTGTGTGCACTCTGGGATGAATACACAAATCTGAGCTTCTAGGAAAGCTCTTTCCACATTCTTCACATTTATATGGCTTCTCTTCTGTATGGACTCTCAGGTGAATAGGAGTTTTCAGCTTGCAATGAAGCCCTTTCCACACTCATCACACTTATACGACCTTTCTCCTGTGTGAACTTTCTGATATGTGCCTAGGTCTGAACTTCAAGTAAAATCCTTACCACACTCATTACATTTATAGGGTTTTTCTCCTGTGTGGATTCTCTTATGAACACGGAAATTTGTGTAATCAATGAATTCCTTGCCACACTCATCACATTTATGATGTTTCTTCCCTGTGTGGATCATCCTATGTCAACTTAGTTTTGACCTACTACTGAAGTCTTTTTCATGGCCATTACACTGACTTCTCTTTCATGTTTTCCCTGGGATTATTACATTGATGTAAGCTCAAACTTGAATCATTACCCGAGGAGACATTTTTACACTGTGTATCAATCATGGGAATTTTCTCTTTTCCTTCAAAATTTTAAATTTTCTTAAGGAATTTTTCACAGTGATTGCATTTAACTCTTACATGAGTCTTCTGCTGTCTACAAATGACAAACTGTGATTTCCAAGAGGAAGTTGTCTCACCTTCCCCACACTCAAATGTGTACTGTTCCACGAGCTCTCCTACATGGCTGCTTTGGCCCAGTATCTCATCCTCAAACACTGTACAGGCTTGTCCCTCCAAATTAGATACAATATTACCGTGGATTGCCTTTGAACCACTTTCCCTGGGACAGGTTTTCCTCAATGGTACTTCATCTTTGATGTTGTGTTGGATCAGAAAATGACTCCTCATCCTTCAGAACTTTGGAAGTCACTTACAAAAGAATCATTGGCATGTACCTTCATGGTGACTAACCAAAGCAAACACTCTTGATTTTCCAAGTTTGTGACAATGTCCCCTTGACAATCCACAACAGAGTTCCCAGTGAATAACTTGGTAGATATTCCTTTAAGAATAAAAAGAATTAAGTGATAGGAATAAATAAAGACTTTGTTTGAAGATTGTTAAGATTTCTGAGTAAAGAAATGTTCAACCTTAAGTGAAGACCAAAGGACTGTCTTGGCTTTCTTTCCTATCTTCTATGTCTTTTGGCTCTATATATCTGAGGGCAGTAAGTGATAGATGCTAGAATCATCATTGCAAGAATGAAGAACTAAGTGCAAATATGGAAAAGTTAAAAAGTACACCACGTAAAACCAGTGAGACACAAATTAAGAATTGAAAGTCAAAAAATTAACAATCACAGAAATACTTTTCACATGAGCAAATGCATTTCCCTACCTACAAGCCTTCAATCCCTTTTGGCTAAAAAATGTTGATCTACTCTGATTATTCATGTTGGCAGAGTTTTTCTGCTTGTTCTGCCCCATGATTATTTTTCACAGTTTGGCTAGTCAAGCTGGTAAGGTGTGATTGGATTGAGGGCTCCAGGAGTTGTAGTTAATCAGCCCTTTACCAAAAAGCTGGGACTGGTCACTGTGGCTTTTCCCCTACAGCTTTACAAAGGTCCCTTTCAGTCCTGCAGGCTGAGACTCTGGGGAACTCATTGGTGTGATGGGTTGAGGTGGTTCTGTCTTGTATTCAGCCAGCCTGTATCCAATCCTAGTGGAATCCGCAGCTTTGGGCTGAAATCTCAGCTGGGGAGAGATACAAGCAACTAAGACACTCCTCCCCCTACTGGTGGCAGAGGAGAATATCCAGATGACCAAAAATCATTTCTAACAAAGATATTTGCATGAGAATGTTTAATGCAGCCCAATTCATAATTGCCAAGTGATGGAAGCAGCCCAAGTGCCCATGGATCCATGAATGTATTAACAAATTGTGGTATATGTAAACTATAGATTATTATGCATCCATAAAAAAAATGAAAACTTTACATTTTTTATGTTTACGTGGATGGAGCTGGAACATATTATTCTTAGTAAAGTATCTCAAGAATGGAAGAAAAAGTATTAAATGTACTCAATACTATTATGAAACCCACACTTTAATATGAATGGCAAAACACAACTATAGCCCAGGAGGGAAGAGGAAGGGGAGGGTAGGCAGGGGGAGAGGCCAGGTGGAGGGAGGGTAATCTGTGGGACCTCACCTATTGTGCATATTGAAAAGGTAAATCTCAAATCTATTAAGAGTATAAAGATCTTAACACAACAGTTAAGTGAGTTGAAGGCTATGTTAACCAGTTTGATGTAAGCATTCCAAATTGTATATAAAATCAGCACATTGTGCCCCATAAATGCATTAATATACACAATTATGCTTTAATTAAAAACACTAATAAATAATGTCACAAGTTCACTTACTGCTTTCAATTTATTTCATTGCTTCATTTTGTTAAGGTCAATTTCCTTTAATTTTAAGTACACGCCTAGACTGTTTGCCAAAAATGATGCTAACTAGGTATCTAGGATTAAAAGATGAAAAGTGTGGAATCCATGTTGACCTTACCATGTTAGAGACAAATGCCATAGCATTATAATCCAATAAGATGTAAAGAAATACTTGGTTCTAAAAGAGTCAGCTAGAATAAAGGGCTCAAGAGAATATTCTAGGAGCAGAAATTGTCTGAAATAAACTTGGAAGTATGAACAAGTGTTAACAATGTAAGAAACAAGAAAACAACATAGTCTCATGTTAACATTGTCATAGAAGTAAGATAGTATGGCCTGTTTCATAAACTTCAGAGATACATAAACTTCAGAGATTTTGTGATTACTGAAGTTTAGGGATGGCAGTGATAATGATAAGAAATGAGAGGGAAGGTGTGGACACAAGATGAGATCTTAAAGTGAAAGGAGGCTCGGCGCCTGTGGCTCAGGTGGCTGGGGTGCCAGCCACATACACCCAGGGCAGCAGGTTCGAATCCAGCCTGGGCCTGCCAGATAATGATGGCAGCTACAGCCAAAAGATAGCCAGGCGTGTGG
>CAUYQV010078088.1:0-16935 GCA_963574575.1 Galagoides demidoff
ATGTTCTTCTGAGCAAAGTATCGCAAGAATGGAGGAAAAAGTATCCAATGTACACACCTTTATTATGAAACTAATTTATACATTTTATATGAAAGCTATAACCAAATAGCCTAAGAATGTGGGGAGGGGGGAGGGAGAAGGGAGGGGCGAATGGGTGGAGGGAGGGGGATTGGAGGGACCATTTTTGAGGTATATCTTACAGGAGTACAAGTGAAACTCTCTAAGAGTAGAATCAGAATGTTTTAAAACTATAACTGAGAAAATGACATGAAGGCCGTGTTGATCAGTTTGATGGAAGTATTTCGGATTGCATGTGAAAACCCCACACTGTACCCCAAAAGTGTATTAATGTACGTAGTTACCATTCAATAAAAAAAAAAAAAGTGAAAAAAAAAAGAAAAATAAATAAATAAATAAGGGGAGTGATAAAGCACCAGCTTGGATCAATCTCCAAATAAATATGCTAAGAAGATAGAAAAAAAAATAATCAACACATTGAATCCCACAAAGGCATAAATGTGTTCGCGATCTATGTATATATGACTGAATTTTTAAAAAGTCAAAAAATAAAAGTTACACCCCATGACCCAGTGGGTTTTATCACAGGGTTACAAGGTTGACTCAACATACGTAAATGTATAAATGTAATGCACCACCTAAATAAAATAAAAAACAAGAAACAAAAATCTTGGTGCTTACTTCTATTCCTGAGTAATAAATGTCCTTTGTGGGGTTTTTTGACTGCATTAAAAACGTGTGTGGGCAAATATCCTGTCTCTGTGATGACTTTCTTAATAGCATCTGAGAACTCATCTGCTGCCTCTTGGTTGGCAGAGTTGCTTCTCTTATTATCTTGACATTTTTGAGCCAAACTTCTTTTTAAAAGTATCAAACCATCTTTTGCTGGCATTAAATTCTCCATATTTTGATCCTTTACCATCCTTTTGCTTTAAAGTGTCATATAATGGCTTCACATTTTCTTGAATCATATTAATGTCTATAGGTATAACTTTTAAAGCTGTATTTTCATCATGAAATTAAAAGACATTTAATAAAAAGTGAAGGGTGGCGCCTGTAGCTCAGTGGATAGGGTGCCAGCCACATGCATCAAGGCTGGCAGGTTCAAACCCAACCTGGGCCTGCTAAATAACAATGACAACTGCCACACACACACACACAAAAAAAGAGTGAAAATTTTTTAGTTTTCGCACCTGCTAGTGTAGCCACAGTGAAGCTTCCCAAATTTCCTTTTCTTTTTTCACAGTGGTCTTTACGCCGTATTCATTCATCTTGCAATGGCAGACAGTCACAGCTGCAGACTTCGATCTGTGGTACATATTAACCAACTCAACTTTTTCTTGTAATGTCATAGCTTTTCTCTGCTTTTTGGGAGCACTTCCAACATCACTAATGTTACTCTGTGTGGGACCTGTGGTGTTATTCAAGGTTTACAGTATTGCGCTAAACACAATGGGAAATATGGGAGAACCATGAGCAAGCCCTTTTCACAGTAATATGCACTTCACTGGAGAGACAACTGCTCACACAGAGGGGATGAGCACATGGCTTTTTAAATGGACACTCACAGCACCCAAGGTCACAGCATCAGCAGCAGGAGGTGGCTATGGAATGTTACAGTAACACAGTGTTAATATGATCAAAGTGAAGCTATCTGCATCTCTAAGTTCATTCACATGTCTCTCGGCTGTGAAGGGCATCATGTACAGTCTCCACGTGCATACGTTGTGATAAGTTTTAACTCTTTGTAATAGATTTGTGTATAACTCATAGCAGTAAATGATAAAGTAGGCCAGTATCTAAATGTTTTATGCATTCATGACATACTTTTTTCTTAATTTTTTCAATATTTGTAGGCTACAGTTTATCTGCAAGTTTTTTCAAATTGTTGCAAATCTCCCAAAACAAATTTCCAACATACCTATTGAAAAGAAAATTTGCATGTAAGTGGACCCATGCAGTTCAAACCTGTATTATTCAAGGGTCAAATGTATTTAATTTATAAAATTACCCTACATGATGAAAATCACCTCAGAACACACTCAATACCTCCTAATCTACCAAGTGACAGTGATGCAAAATTACAACGCTGTGTGGAAAATACTCTCATTAAAACAGAGATATGATTCTCTGGGAGACAGAGGAGATGTAATCCCAGAAATCTTCCAGAAGGAGAAAAAGTGAGTTGCATCTTGAAGGATGAGTGGAAGGAGAAGGAAGAAGAGATGAGGAGGAAGACAATGTTCAAAGGCTGGAGATCAGATGGCACAGACACTTTAGACCCCCTGTAGATCTCAGCTGCAAATCCCCAGACTGAACCATCTGTATCACAGCCCCAGCCTCCTCTCCTGCACATCGCACCATTTTGCAGCGCATATCACACCCGGAGATGAGATGGGACCAGCACAAAGTATTCTCAATGTGCTCTAGAGGACAGAAATTATCCATCAGTTGTTTTGAGTCCTCAGTATCTGGAATTGTGTTTGGCAAATACTAGGTAATAAATGTTTGCTGAATTAATAAATCAACAAATAAAATGCAAGCATCAGTATGCTGGGTCCACACACCTACTGGATTAATAACAGTTCAAGGCCTGGCATAGACATTAGAATGCACCATGACCTTCTTCAGACAGATAAACAAACTACAGGCCTTGGTCTGTGTGTCCCCAATATTTTCTTGTGTTTAGAAAATTGTGCAAATTTATATGCATAGTATGTATGACAGCTGTAACAAAAACATAAAATCTCTCCCTGCCAATAATTCTGAGGCAATGAGATGCATGGGGAATGAGTGGGCAGCTACTTGTGGCAGTCCCTCAGAAAATCATGTGCCCTCACTGTATTTTTGCAAAGAATTGCCCCAGATTCTCTCAACAAAAAGGATTTATCATACTGTGACTATCCTGCATTATATTATAAACACACAGTCATTGTGGGGGTAAAAAACATACATAAGCTCTTATATTTGTGATTTACCTCAATGTCCAACTTCAGACTGGACCTTTTTTTGTTGTTTTTGTTTGTTTATTTGTTTGTTGAGGTTTTTTTAGCTGGCCTTAATACTAAGATAGTTCCTACTCTGGCTATGGTTTGGGTTTCCTGAAACTTTTTTTCCCAAAAAAATACAAATGATTAGATTAAACACTAAATTAACTTAATTTT
Organism: Galagoides demidoff; assembly: GCA_963574575.1. Classification (NCBI taxonomy): domain Eukaryota; kingdom Metazoa; phylum Chordata; class Mammalia; order Primates; family Galagidae; genus Galagoides; species Galagoides demidoff. The sequence goes on from CAUYQV010078088.1 coordinate 3,183, forward strand.
ACCTTATGACAACAGATGTAGAGAGTTTTAAGTGAATATTATTCCCTTTTTGCACCATTTTTCACATAAGATCCTACAAATATTAACTGAGATGCACTTAAAACACCAACAGTTGAGGCCTGGCAAGCTGGCTCATGCTTATAATCCCAGCACTTTAGGAGGCCAGGAGTTTGAGATCAGCCTGGGCAGTCTAGCAAGAGCCCATCTCTACAAAAGAAAAAAAAATTAAAGATTAGCTGGGTGTGGTGGTGCACACCTGTAAGCCCTAGCCAATTAGAAGGGTCAGGAGTTTGAGTGTGCAGTGAGCTATGATTGGGCCAGTACACTCCAGCCTGGCTTACAAAATGAAACCCTATCTCAGGAAGAAAGGAAGGAAGGAAGGAAGAGAGGAAGAGAGGGAAGGAGGGAAATACTTGAGAAGTATGCCAGCACAGCCTGTTTTAAAAATAGACTAAATAAATAAATACCAGTTTGGCAAAAGTATAGACAGTAGGACATCAATATACTAATACTGAGACCAGAAAGATTTACAGGAAACTTAGAAAGAAGTAACAAAATTAGATTTATTTGAAGAAAGGATGATGTTTGTGACTGAGTTTTCTTGAAAGGAGAAAAGATTAAACTCTTAGTCAATTATCTTTGTATAACCAAATTAATAATCAGACATTTAATTTTAGCAAAACAAACAACAAATACCCAACAACTGAGTAATCTTTACCTGGACCAGTGCCTACAGTGTTTCCCCTAGGTCTTCTCCCAGTGGTTTTATGGCTTCAGGTCTTACAGTTAAGTCTTTAATCCATTTTGATTTGATTTTTGTATATGGCAAGGGTGTAGTTTCATTCTTCAGCATATGGAAATATAGTTTTCCCAGCACCATTCATTGAAGAGACTGTCCTTTCCCCAGTGTATGTTTGGGCACCGTTATCACAAATTAGTTGGCTGTAAATTCATGGATTTTTATTTCTGGGTTCTCTATTCTGTTCCATTGGTTTATGTTCTTGTTTCTATTCTAGTACCATGCTGGTTTAGTCATCATAGCTTTGTAGTATATTTTAAAGTCAGATAGTGTAACACCTCTAGCTTTTTGCTTTTTTTCTTAGAACTGCTTTGGCTACATGGAGTTCCATATAAGTTTTACAATTTTTGTTCTATTTCTGTAATGAATGTAATTGATATTTTGATAAAAATTGCACTCTAAATAATATTGATACTTTAACAATATTATTTTTTCTAATCCATGAACATGGAAGACCTTTCCATTTTCTTTCAGCTATTGTAAATGTGATTGCTTTCTTAATCTCTTTTTCAGATTGTTCACTGTTGATGTATATAAATGCTGTTTATTTTCGTATTTTGATTTTGTATTCTTCCATTCTACTGAATTCATTTTTCAGTTCTTACAGTTGTGGTGACTTCAGGGTTTTCTAAATATGAGATTATGTCATCTGCAAAGATAACCTGATTTCTTCCTTTCCAATTTGAATGACCTTTATTTCTTTAATAGGACACTTTTTTATTATAGCTTCTATCTCATTAATCATTATTGGTTTGTTTGAGTTTTTGATTTCTTCATGATTTAATCTTGGTAGATTATGCCCAGAAATTATCCATTTTTCTAGGTTTTCCAGTTTTTTAGCACATTGTTATTTTTAACAGTCTGTAAATAATTCTTTGTATTTCTGTGCTATCAGTTGTTATGTCTCCCTTTTTGTTTCTGATTTATTTATTTGTGCCTTTTGTTCTTAGTCTAAAAGTTTATTGACCTTGTTTATTTTTTACCAAAAAAAGCCCCTAACTTTTCTTTTATTTCAGAATATTACAAGGGCACATGTTTTTGTTACATAATTTGCTTTTGTACATTTTAAGTCAAAGTCGTAAGTGTGCTCTCCTTACCCATCAAGTGTGCATTGTACCAACTGGGTGTGAATTTACTAAGTCCCTCCTACCCTCTCCCACCCACTTGAGTTCCATTGAGTTTTCCATCCATAAGTTGATCAACTAGGATCCAATCTCTTTATGTTGACCTTTTGTATTGTTTTGTAGGCTTAATTTCATCTCTTTTCTCATCTTTATTATTTCTTTTCTTCCACTAAATTTTGGTTTGGTTTATTTTTGTGTTTCTATTTCCTTAAGGTGCCTCACTGTTTATTTGAAGTCCCTCTGCTTTTTTGATGTAGGCTTATCTTACTCATGAACTTCCCTCTCAGCCCTGCTTCCTCTGTATCCCATTGATTTTGGTGTGTTTTATTTATGTTTTCATTTGTTCCAAGAATTTTTTTTTAATTTTCTTCTTAATTTCTTCATTAACCCATTGATCATTGAGGAACATGTTGCTTATTCTGTGTTTGTGGAGTTTTCAAGGTTCCTCTGCATATTGATTTCTAGTTTTATTCCATGTGGTCAGAATTTGATTTTCTGTCTGGATGATCTGACCATTACTGAGAGTGGGGTATTGAAGTTCTCTGCCATCACTGTATAGCAGAACATCTCTCTCTTTAGATCTGCTAATGTTTGCTTGAAATACTTTCATGCTTCTGTGTTGGGTGCACAGATACTTATAATTGTTATATTTTCTTACTCAACTGACACCTTTATGATTATATCATTCCCTTCCTTGTCTCTTGTCACAGTCATTGACTTGTAGTCTACTTTATCTGATATAAGCGTGGCTACTCCTACTTTTTTTTTGGTTTTCTCAGGAATATCATTTTGTTGTCCCTTCATTTTGGTCTATGTGTATATTTATAAGTAAAGTGGATTTCTTGTGGGAAGTATATAGTTTGATTCTTGTTTCTGTATCCACTTGCCCACTCTATATATCAAAAAAAAATTTAAGAATATGAATAAATTAAGAATGTAGACCTTTTATATTAAATGTTATTATTATGGATAGGTAAGGACTATTGCTGTTCTGTTACCTGTTTTCTGCTTTTTGTAATTAACTCCTCTCTTCTTTCTTTCTTTTTTTATTTCTTTCTTTATTACCATCTTACTTTGTGGTTAAGTAATTTTCTCTGGAGTAATATATTTTAATTTGTTCCTTTTTGTTTTTAGTGTATTTTCATTTTCTTTCTTTTCTTTTCTTTTTTACCTTTTTTTGTTTGTTTGTTTGTTTTGCTTTTTAAGATGAGGTCTATATTGCCTACATTCGTTCAAATGCCTGGCCTCAAGCAATCCTCTCACCTCAGCAAAAAGAATAGCTGGATTACAGGTGTTCAGCCACCATGCCCAGCCTATTTTGAGTATATTTATTATAGATATTGCTTTGTGGTTGCCATGATGCTAACAAAAATATCTTACAGACATTTAAAGGTATTTTAAACAGATGACAACATATCTTTAATCACAAAGAAAAAGGGGGGAAAGGAAAAACTAAAAAAACTCTATACTTTAACTTTATAACCCTACCCTACATTTTGACTTTTTGTTGTTGCAATTTATGCACTTTTATATTTATTATCTCTTAACAGGATATTGCAACTATTATTACTTTTGATAGATTTCTCATTTATTCTTCATACCACAGTTAGGAGTAGATTGCATATAGCAATTATACGGTTAGAGAATTCTGAGTTTGTCTGTGTACTTGCTTTTACCAATGGATTTTATACCTTTTATTGTTTTGTGCATTAATGGTGTTTTTCTTTCAGCTTTAATAACTTTTTTTAGCATTTCTGGTAAGATAGGTCTGATGGTGATGAATTCCCAGCTTTTATTTATCTTGGAAAGATAGTCTCTGCTGTGTGTTTGAAGAATAGGCATGGTATTCTCAGTTGACAGGTTTATTCTCCCTCACTTTGAATATGTCATCCCACTCCCTCATGGCCTGTGTGATTTCCATTGAGAAGTCTGTTCCCAGAGGAATTGAAGATCCTTTATATGTTATTTGCTTCTTTTCCCTTGCTGGTTTTAGATCCTCTCTTTGTTCTTGACTTTTAAGAGTTTTATTATCATATGCCTTTGAATAATCTTATTTGGGTTTAATCTGTTTTATAATTTTTGACCTTCCTGTACCCAGAGGTAGATAGGTAGGTAGGTAGGTAGATAAATAGATAGATAGATAGACAGATAAATAGATAGAGCTTTCTTAAGTCTCAAGTTTGGGAAGCTCTTCTCTTTTTTTTTTTTTTAATAAGCTTTCTATCCCTTGCTCTTGCTCAGCTCTCCCCCGAACACCAATAATTCTTAGATTCAGTCTTTTAAGGTAACCTTTTATATTTTGTTACCATTCTTAATTCCTTTCTATGCTTTTTGTTTTCTTCTTCTCTGGCTGTGTATTTTCCAGGAGCCTGTCTTTAAGCTTATTGATTATTTCTTTCATTTGATCCATTCTTCTGTTTAGAGCATCCAGTGAATTTTTCAGTTCAGCAAATAAATCTCCCAGTTCCAACATCTCTGGTGATTTATTAAATTATTGAAATATTTTGTAAAATTTCTATGATAACTTTCTGAGTTTATCTCCTGTGTTATTTTGGAGATCATTGAGTTTCCTAAACACTGCTGTTTTGAATTCCTGATCAGAGGGCTTGCCTGTCACAGTCTCACTAAGGCCAGTCACAGGCTGCTGGCTGTGTCCATCGCAGGAGATCCTGGCTCCCTGACTGCTGCTGTTTCTTGTGGATGTGTGGCCAGGGCTTTGCTTTTTAGGATTAGTATTTATTCCGGTCTTCTCTGTCTGCCTTATTTTGGTTTTTATTGACCACATTTGCTTAGACATTCCTGTTGATCACTTTTTTTGTTTTTTGGCTAGGTCACTGCCTGTTTTGGGCACTAGAGGGTGCCTTAAGCCCTGTTTGCCTCAGCTCCTAGGAACATTCAGAGTAGTTCATCCTAGATGGGGGCTGGGGATACCCAGCAGTGTGGATAGGCTGCTAAGGGGACCTGTGTAAGCCTCTTACAACGTTATGCCACTGAGCAGCCCATCTGATTTGGTGTCCCTTTAGGGAGAAACACAGCAAAGTTTCCAGGGTGCTAGTCTCATGTCCTCCCCTGGTCTCTGGCTGTCCTCAGGAATTTTCTCCCTTCAGGCATGATGTTTCCCATTAACTGAAGCAGGGGCAGGTGTTCTACCAGGGAACCCAAGATAGTGGGGAAGTTGGTCATCCAACTCAATATTACTTTATTCATTACAATAACTGTAAGCTGGGAGAGAATTTCCCTATGCTTGGTGTCTGAGGGAAGAGTGTCACAGATATGAAAGTTCAATTCTCCTAGCTTCTGCACAACGGCTTTTACTTCCCTGTGGCCTCAGGAACTGTCTCATCCTTGTATTTGAGTTTTGGGATATTGCTAGTGATAATCTCAGTGCTGTATACAGTAGAACCTCTATAAGTTGACCACTGAAGGCACTGTAACAAAGTGGTCAACATATAGAGGTGGTTAGCATAAGGAACTAGGCCTACTATACTGATATGTACATGTAACAATGTCTGATCTACAAAAATTAGGTCAACTTAAGGAGGCAGTCAGTGTAAAGAGACGGTCAGCTGTGGAAGTCCTGCCGTATTCAGTTTTGGTTTTCTGTAGGGGAGTGGTTACTTCTCCTCTGCCATTTTTCATCCCCATAATTTTGACAGAGAATTTATATGTCATTAACCAAGGAATGGATTTGTCAGCAAAAAGATTCTCTAACGTAATTAGATAATACATTTATCAAGAATAAAAGCAATTACTCATAAATAATCTATTAATCTTAAAGAACTACAATAAATTATTCACATGGTACTTTGTAACACTGACATTAGGCAATAAAGAAGGTGTTTGATTGCTTAAGAAAACCACTCCTTTGGAAATTGTTGAGAAAATATAACTGGATGAAAGTCAATGTTCTGTATATGAAAGACAGTGAGAAGAACACTAACCATTTTGCAGATTTACTACAAAGTAAGTACACTGACATATTTTGGCATTTAATTCTCTCAACAACCACAAGATGATGTTACTATTGTTACTGAAGACAAAGGTTTTAGACTTTGTAGTAAATGAAAGAATAAGACAAGATTGGTCTCCCTTGCAATTCTTGCCTTATCAGTTCAACTGACTGTAATTTTAAAAACCAGTAATGGTTCACAATTTGATAAGCTAGTTGCAATTAAGTATACAAATTACTTATCAAACAGCTTACAAGTAATGAAAACACAAATATTCTATTTGCTAAGACTTCTAAGACTTAAAAATTAATTTCATGGAACCAATATGAAGAAGCATATCTCTCCAATTATCAGAACATTAAAATAGGACATTAAATCCTGAAAACTAATGGAATTTTTTTCAGTTTCAATTCTGATAACTAGTAATTAGGCATATTATTTTATGAATGCAACCAGACCACTGTTAAATTCCTTTTCAAGTCTGACAGTATTTAAGTTTCATAAAAATATTTAAAAGGTCTTCTTATGTCATAGGACAGAGGTCAACTTTCCAAATACCAGCTAAGAAAGAATATAGGAATAAAGTTTATATTATGTATAACTTATTTTTAAACAATTTTGCCATCTGAATTATGCAAACCAAACTAAATTAGAAATATAATATTTACAAAATTCTTGAAATGTTACCAGAAACAATGAGATATTGTTCAATTCAATGGTACTTGGGATTCCAGACTTTGGAGTCTGTCACAATAATTGTCACACTGTTGTATCTTAAGAGTGGTTTAAGACACTGCCAATCTTAGTGAACTTGCAAAGAAGCCCAAACACAAGTACCCTAGAGAAATTAGAAAGTTCCCACAACAATAAAGAATTTAAGTCCAGGAGTTAATAATGAAGAGCAATTAACAACAGAAATTAACCATTCATTGATCATTATTGGAAAAAATCAGAAAACCAATCTTTTATATTGAAAACTGATAAATAAAGAAAAAGAATTAAGTATTTTCCCTATCTTTCTTATAGGGTTAGGTTAGGGTTAGGGTTAGGGTTCCTCAGAACATGCAAATAGTGAGGAGTGGGTTTTACTTACAGAAGTATCCCAGCTTATGAATAAAGGTAAAATAGAATTTTAAAATCATGGTTGTGAATTAATGGATCTAGACAATAATTATCAGTGGCTACTATTGAATCTGATCAAGCCTCCATATATAATTTCCAATGTATGGGAAATAAAGAGAAGAATATATTAAAGGACACTATGAAAATGCAATCAGAAAATACAGACCACAAGAAAGTGTGGAACAAATTACCCAATTTCTTTAACAAATAATTGGAAAAAAGAGGAAGAGGAGAAAGAAGAATAAAAGACAGAGAAATCACAGGGAATGGGTCAGAGTTTATCCCTCAGTGTCCTACCTCAACGACAGGCAGAATTAACTCCAGATTAAACAGTGCTTTGATTCTCTTGCCTAACAAAACTTAAAAAACAAATCTGGAAAAATCAAGCTGATTTCAAATAATTTAGCTATGTCCCAGAACTAAGCTCAAGAATGTTTTCAGGAATAAAAAACATCCAGCATCTGATAAGGTAAGCTTTATAATGTTTAATATTCCATCAACAAGGAGTAAGCTGGGTGTTGTGGCACATGCCGTAGTCCCAGCTACTAGGAGCCAAGGAGTTCAAGGCCAGCCTGGACACACAGTGAGAGGAGTCTAGCAGAGAAGCAGGAAAATATAGTCCATGAAGGCGGGGGGGAATCAATCAGCTGAAACCAATCCAGAGCTGACACAAAAGTCAAAATTCGTAGACAAGGATATTCAGGAAAGTTGCTGTAATACACTAGATGGGGGAGGAAAGATTGATCATGTTAAATAGGGAAATAGAAAATATTTAAAAGATTCAATTCAGACTTCTAGAAATCAAACTACAATGTTTGCAATGAAAAATATACTGAGTGGGACTAAGAGATTAGACATTTCAGAAGAAAACATTCATGAATTTGAAGATGTAGCAACTGAAATTATCTATAATAAAACACAGAAAGAGACTAAAAAACAAAATTTCACAAAATCTGTGAGCTGGGGGACAACTACAATGAGCTAAACTATGTACAATTAGAGTCCTAAAAGAGAAGAGATGGAAGGAGATACAGAAGAAAATGAATAAATAATGGCTGAGAAATTTCCAAGTTTGATAAAAACTTTTCTGACAAATGCAAGAATCCCAATCAACCTCAAGCACAAGAAACATGAAGGGTGTTACACTAATGCACATCATAATTGATTTGCTTAAAACAAGTGATAAAAAGAATATATTTTTTTCTTTTTAAGTCATGGGGAAAAGCATGATGAACAGAAGAACAAATATAAGAATGGGAGCAGGTGGCACCTGTAGCTCAGTGGGTAGGGCAGCAGCCACATACACTGAGGCTGGTAGGTTGGAACCCGGCCCAGGCCAGCTAAAATCAACAATGACAACTGCAACAAAAAAGGAGCTGGACATTGTGCCAGGCACCTGTAGTTCCAGCTACTTAGGAGGCTGAGGCAAGAGAATCTCTTAAGCCTAAGAGTTTGAGGTTGCTGTGAGCTGTGATGCCACTACACTCTACCAAGGGTGACATAGTGAGACTCTGTCTCAAAAAAAAAAAAAAAAGAACGAGAGCAGATTTCTTGTTGGAAACAATGCCAGCCTAAAGGCAAGGAAGCAGGATCTTTAAATCATTGAAAGAAAAAACAATTACCAATGCAGAATTCTATAACTAGAAAACTATATTTCAAAAAGAAAAGGGAAGTAAAGGCTCTTCTGCCATAAAAGATTTGAAAAAATTCATCACCAGTAGAACTACATTATACGATATGTCAAAGGAAATTCTTCAAAAACTTGGAAGAATGTCCTATGCAAAAGAGTAAAAAGTCTCAAAAATGGCAACATACAGAAGAGTTATAATTAGAAAATCAATAAAGTGATGAAATGAAATTATCAAAACTAATCAAGAAGGGAGAAAAACAGAATGATGAACAGACACGATAAATAGAAAACAAATAGCAAATCCTATATTAATAATCACATTCAATTTAAATGGAACAAGAATACCTATAGGAAGACTATCAGAGTAAATTTTTTAAAAATCACAACCTAAGCATATGCAGAAACATACTTCAAATAGAAAGCACAAATAAGTTAAGAGTAAAAGACATAGCATACTAACACTAATCCAAAAAAAAAGGTGGAGTTGTTCTTTTAGCATAAGAAAAGGTAATTTTTCAAACAAAGAATATTATTAGGGATAGTAAGGATAATTTTATAAGGATAACAGGGCTGATTTGAGAGGACATAACAATCCTAAACCCTTAGGTTCCTTAGAACTTCATAGTACCTAAAGTAAAATGTGATATTGTCAGCGATGTCAGTAATGAATGTTCTAAGTAGAAAAAAGTAAAGACACAAAATTGACAAGCAGCCACAGCAACTAGATCTGATTGAAATTTATAGAATACTCAATCCAGCAACAGAATACACATTCTTTCCAAAAACACATAGAACATTTACTAAAATAGTATGAAATTCTGGATCATAAAACAGGAATCAGCAAATGTATAGGGATTCATGTCACATAAAGTTTGCTGTCTGACCAAAATGAAATGAAGAACCAAAATCAGAAAGGTATCTGGAAAAATCTCCAAACATACTGAAACTAAATAAACACCCTTCTAAACAACTCTTGTACCAAAGAAGAAATCAGAAGGGAAATTAGACAGTATTATAAAGTAAATGAAAATAAAAGCATAACACACCAAAGCTTGTGAATGTGGCTAAAGCAGCACTTAGAGGGAAATGTATAGCATCAAATTACTCTAATAAAAAGTTGGAAAATCTCAAACTAATGACCTCAGCTGCCATCTAAATAAAATGAAAGCTTTAAAGTTAATGACCCAAGCTGCCACTTTAAGAAGCTAGAGAGAAAAGGGCAGATTAAACCTGAATTTAATAGAAGGAAGGAAATAATGGTGTTCAGAATAAAAATCACTGAAATCAAAATCAGAAAAGCAACAGAGATAATCAATGAAATCAAAAACTAGTTCTTCTAAAAATCAATAATATTGATAAATTCTTAGCCAGACAAGTCAGAAAGTGGCATGATCCTGCACTATTCAGATATTAAAAGGATATTAAGGAAATATAATGAATAATTTTGAGGCTATAAATTTGACAAATTGATTAAATGAACTAAATCATTGAAAGACACAAACCACCAAAGCTCACTCAGAAGGAAATAGATAAACTGAATAGCCTTGCATCTATTAAAGAACACAACATGTAGTTTAAAATCTCCCCACAAAGAAAATGCAAGGACCCAAAAAAAAAAAAAGGCTTCACTGATAAATCACACCAAACATCGAAAATAATAATGATAATTCTCCACTAACTCTTCCAGAACATTAAAGAGTGGGATACTTAATTAATTAGGCCAGCATTATGTTAATATCAAAATGAGACAAAAATATTATGAGTAAAGAAAGCTGTAAATTAACATCCTTCATATATGTGGATGCAAAAATTTTTAACAAAGTCTTAGCAAATTAAGTCTAATAATATATATATATATATATATTTTTTTTTTTTTTTGAGACGGAGCCTCAAGCTATCCCCCTGGGTAGAGTGCCATGGCATCACAGCTCATAGCAACCTCCAACTCCTGGGCTCAAGCGAGTCTCCTGTCTCCGCCTCCCAAGTAGCTGGGATCACAGGCGCTCGCCACAACGCCCGGCCATTTTTTGGTTGCAGCCATCATTGTTGTTTGGCGGGCCCGGGCTGGGGATTCGAACCCGCCACCTTAGGTGTACGTGGCTGGCGCCTTAGCTGATTGAGCCACAGGCCCTGAGCCTCTTTCTTTTCTTTTCTTTTTTTTTTTTTTTGAGACAGAGCCTCAAGCTGTCCCCCTTGGGGGGGGGGTGCCATGGCTTCACTGCTCACAGCAACCTCCAACTCCTGGGCTCAAGCGAGTCTCCTGCCTTAGCTGGGACCACAGGCGCCCACCACAACGCCCAGCTATTTTTTTTTGTTGTTGTTGCAGCCATCATTGTTGTTTTGGTGGGCCCGAGCTGGATTTGAACCTGCCACCTTAGGTGTACGTGGCTGGCACCTTAGCCGCTTGAGCCACAGGCGCCGAGCCACCCTGTGTGTTTCTAACCAAAAAAATGCCTCAACATGGAAGGGATGTCACTTCCATGGTTAGATACAAAAGATATTACCTCTGTTTTGCTGGTCAACTCACTCCCCTGCTAGCTTTGACAAAGTAAATTCCTATGCTCTGAGGTACCCCTTAGAAAAGCACACTACAGTGGTTGAGGGCACCTCTGCCTGACAGCCAGCAAGGAACAGGGGCTCTCCAACAGGCTGCAGAGAACTGAATCCTGTCAGCAACCAGAGGATCCCGGAGCAGATCCTTCCCCAGTCCCATGTTCAGAAGAGTCCTCCATCCTGCCGAATCCTTCCTTAATTGTGCCCTCATGAGAGACACTGAAGTTGGGGACCAGCTGAGCCCACCTTGGACTCCTGACTCACAAAACCTGAAAGATAATGAATCTGTGTTTTTTCTGGCCACTAAGCCTGAGGCAATTTGTTACACAGGAATAGATAATACAGTGTCCTTATTTGGATCCTAGGAAAACCATTAGAGGAAAAACTGGCAAAATCCAAATAAAGACCAGACACAGTGGCTCACGCCTATAATCCCAGCACTTTGGGAGGCCAAGGCAGGGGGATTGCCTCAACTCACAGGTTCCAGACCAGCCTGAGCCAGAGGGAAACCTCATCTCTATAAATAGCCAGAGGCTGAGGCAAGATAATTGCTTGAGCCCAAGAGTTTGAGGTTGCTGTGAGCTGTGATGCCATAGCACTCTACCAAGGGCAACAAAGTGAGACTCTGTCTCACAAATAAATAAATAAATATAAATAAAAATAGCTAGGCACTGTGGCAGGCCCCTGTAGTCCCAGGTACTTGGGAGACTGAAGCAAAAGAGTCACTTAAGCCCAAAGAATTTGAGGTTGCTGTGAGCTGTGATACCACAACACTCTACTAAGGGTGACAAGGTGTGACACCACAACACTCTAGTAAGGGTGACAAGGTGAGACTCTGTCTCAAAAATAAATAAATAAAAATAGCTAGGCGTTGTGGTGGGCACCTATATTCCCAGCTACATGGGAGACTGAGGTAAGAGAATAGCTTAAGGCTCAGCACCTATACCTCAAGCAGCTAAGGCGCCAGCCACATACACTGGAGCTGGTGGGTTCGAATCCAGCCTGGACCCACCAACAATGACAACTATAACCAAAAAATAGCTGGGCGTTTTGGCAGGCACCTGTAGTTCCAGCTACTTAGGAGGCTGAGGCAAGAGGATCACTTAAGCCCAAGAGTTGGAGGTTGCTGTGAGCAGTGACACCACAGTGCTCTACCCAGGGCAACAGTTTGAGAATCTGTCTCAAAAAAAAAAAAAATCCAGGCACGGTGCCTGTAGTTCAGCTCAGTAGCTAGGGCACCGGCCACATACACGAGGGGGCTGGCAGGTCTGAACCCAGCCCAGGCCTGCCAAACAATAATGACAACTACAACAACAAAAAATAGCTGAGTGTTGTGGTGGGTGCCTGTAGTCCCAGCTATTTGGGAGGCTGAGGCAAGAGAATCACTTAAGCCCAGGAGTTTGAGGTTGCTGTAAACTATGACATCATGGCAGTCTACCAAGAGCAACAAAATGACTCTGACTCTGTCAAAAAAAAATTAAAATTCCTGGCTCAGCGCCTGTGGCTCAATCGGCTAAGGCGCCAGCCACGTACACCTAAGGTGGCGGGTTCGAATCCCCAGCCTGGACCCGCCAAACAACAATGATGGCTGCAACCAAAAAAAATAGCCAGGCGTTGTGGCGGGCGCCTGTGGTCCCAGCTACTTGGGAGGCGAGGCAGGAGACTCGCTTGAGCCCAGGAGTTGGAGGTTGCTATGAGTTGTGATGCCATGGCACTCTACCCAGGGGGATAGCTTGAGGCTCCGTCTCAAAAAAAAAAAAAAAAAAATTAAAATTCCCCCAAATCTCAACTATGTTCTAAATTTGAGTTGCTTGCCTTATTCCTCTACCTTTATGGTTTTTGTCTTTGCTCTTTCCACCATCTTGAACACATCTGTTGTCAGGAAAAAAAAAATCTTTACATACTTATTTGAACTTACAAGAAAATCCTCTTTCTCCTCTGTTCTCAAGTGGCATTTTTCAATCCTGAGCCCTCTTGTTCACCTGATTTTCCTGTTTCTCATTTCACCATTCACAGGCTGCACATCTTTTTTTTTTTGGGGGGGGGGACAGAACCTCAAGCTGTCCCCTTGGGTAGAGTGCCGTGGCATCACAGCTCACAGCAACCTCCAACTCCTGGGCTCAAGCGAGTCTCCTGCCTCCGCCTCCCAAGTAGCTGGGACCACAGGCGCCCGCCACAACGCCTGGCTATTTTTTTGGGTTGCAGCCATCATTGTTGTTTGGCGGGCCAGGCTGGATTCGAACCTGCCACCTTAGGTGTATGTGGCTGATGCCTTAGCCACTTGAGCCACAGGCACCGAGCCCAGGCTGTAGATCTTCAGAACAGTTACTTTGATCCTATTCCACAGCTTCTTCAAACACTAAATGAGAATAAGCAATTCCTAATATTACTTACAGAGATAAATTAGGTGAAACACTTATAGCAGTTAGTATGGCACCTGGCAGGTTGTATAAAGGACTGATGGCTTTTGTTTGCTTTAAGATTGTTTCATATTTGAGACAGGGTTTCATTTTGTCACCCTCGGTAGAATGACGTGGCATCACAGCTCAGAGCAACCTCAAATTCTTGGGCTTAA
>CAUYQV010078092.1:0-26426 GCA_963574575.1 Galagoides demidoff
GGCGGGCGCCTGTGGTCCCAGCTACTTGGGAGGCAGAGGCAGGAGACTCGCTTGAGCCCAGGAGTTGGAGGTTGCTATGAGCTGTGATGCCATGGCACTCTACCCAGGGGGACAGCTTGAGGCTCCGTCTCAAAAAAAAAAGAGCCACTCTACTATTCCATCATGTGTCAAGCTCAATAGGACTTAGCCACCACTGGCCTAGGAGAAATGCCAGGCATCTATTACAGTCCCACATTCCTTTGAGGAAAAAGTGTTTCTTGAGGAGGAAAATACGCCAGAAGCCCTAGAACCTTCAGATCAAGAAAGTTATAAAACATGCTAGGTAGCAAAAGGAACACTCTATTTTTGGTTTTAGTAAGAAGAAAACACAAAAGCTATTTCTTTGATTTAGCTTTTTTTCTTTAAAATAAATAAAATCTATTTTAGTTGGGAAATGTTTATATAAAAATTCTTCCTTGGAAGCATAAACAGTAGCATATTAAATCACCGTGCTTAGAAAACATTGCTAATTTTTTTCTTTGAACAGCAAGTAAAATAAGGAGAATGTAAAGAGAAAGAAAAACACCTAGGTAAAAAATAAATTGTCGTAGAGATCTCTTTAATCTAATGTAAAATGGTGGGAGGGAGGAAATATTAACTTAGCACCTACTATTTGCCAGGCTTTTATAAACATGAATGCCTTCTGTCCTCCCCTCAAATTGAAGTAGTAAGTAATGAGAAAACAGATCATGAGAAATCTGAATAGACTGTCCAATATCACACAGCTCATGACAATATTGAAAACCAGTTCTGTCTATCCACGATGGCTACAATTTCCCCACCAAGCCTCACTAATCTCAGAATAGGACATAAAGACTATCATGGAGTATACTAAGCCCCAGAACTGACATCCCTCAACTGCAGGACTATGTTGCCACCTGACAGCTCTCAGCAGAGGTGAGAACTGCTTGTCAGGCTGCTTCTACTCCCTAAGAGGTTCATTGAGACAGTGAAAGTTCTGGTCACCTTGGCAGGCGACAGCCCCACGACACCCTCTTCCCGCTCTAGCTCCTTTCTCTTCCTTTCCATGATGGCTGATACCAAGAACTTTCCCTACTAAGCTGTCTGCATGCTGGTGTCCATATCAGCAACTGTGTCTCGGAGAAGCTAATTTGTGGCAATGGTAGCCCCTTTTGCTTTTTAAAATAGATAATAACATAAAGAATGACTCATAGAATCATAAAGTTTCTAATAATGTAAGATAGTTTATAATTTGGATGCTTAGAGTGCCATCTTAAAAAGTGAGCAGAGATTTAACCGAAAAAGTCAATAGCTTTTCTTTTCTTCTTTTTCCACCCTTTCTTTGCAGAGGGCAGGTGTGACACAGCTGTGGTCTGACAGGTAAACAGGTAGACCGCAGCTGTAGTCTGGATCAAGGAAGCCAGGAGGACTTTCTACCTTTGGGCCCCAGGAAGAATTAAGATCACGCTGTAGAACTTTTCTATTTTTCTTTCCTTTTTTTTTTCCATCCTTACTCAATTTCTCCTTCTTGTTTTTTGTGTTTGCTCTTTTTCTTCTCTTACTAATTTTGGCAGAGGAGGAGGCTGGCTGTGTTCAGATTGGTAATGAGTACTTGATTTAGAGGAACCCACCCAATCCAGCTCCTTAAAACCCTTGAGCTGTAGACGTGGCCTTAGCACCATTCTGACATTACTTCTATGAAAAGGTCAATAGCTTCCATACTGTCTTGAATATAGATGAATTTCTAACATAAAAAACAAAAACAGGAAAATTGGGGACCAAGTAGGATTCTTAAGAATATCCAAATATGCATTTTCCCTTTCTCCCTCGTCTCTCTCTCTCCCATCACAATATCTCCCTGTTCTTTCCCCAGTCTTCTCACCCTCTCTTTCTAATCTTCTCTCTTTTTCTGTAGCCTTGTGTCTTACGTTTCAGAGGAAACAGTTTTATTCTTCTCCATCTGTCTTTTCTTTCCTAGCTTTTAAAGAGAGTCTCAGTATTTCCACAGTCATTTTGTTTGAAGTTGTCTTCTTGCCCCAGTTTATTACATTTTAGGAATAATCATACTTTGTGTTGTGGTAGCAGCAATTTTATTAGCCTTTTATCTGCCTTTTAATACACTAACTGATTCTAAAAAAATAAAGAACAGGGCCAGGCATAGTGGTATATGCTTGTATCTTAGCACTCTGGGAGGATGAGGCGGGAAGATCGCTTGAGTACAGGAGTTCGTAACCAGCCTAAGCAAGAGGGAGACCCCATCTCTACTAAAAATAGAAAAACTAGCCAGGTGTTGTGGTGGTAGGCACCTGTAGTTTTAGCTACTTGGGAGGCTGAGGCTAAGGCAGGAAGATCACTCAAACCTACCTGCGAGGTAGGCTGATGACACAACACTCTAGCCTGGGCAACACAGTGAGACTCAGTCTCAAAAAAAAAGAGAGAGAGAGAGAGGGAAAAGAAAAAGTCAAAAAGTATAATTTTTTTAAATGCTTAAAAAAGGAAAAGAGATTTACTGGCAAGAAATAAACAATACTATATAGTTTTCAATACCTATAATGTTTGTTTGATAACCAAATTTACAAAATATCAAATTATATAATGAGCAAATTTACCAAGCCCAAAATCAGGGGATGCAATGTGATAGATATATTAATGCTAATCTGGAGACAATATGTTGATTATATGATGTTTTCAAAATTGCTGAGTTCTATTTCAAAATTCAAAACCAGCACAATTTTAAGTCAGCCTAATAAGACATCCAGATCTATTGGCATATTTATTTCTGAACAGGGTAAAGGGTTTGATAACAGAAAAGGCAGAGTTCCTTTCTCAGACCTCAAGCAATAAATCTTTCACGATGATTTATGATAAGAATCTTAACTAAGGCAGGGGCCATGGGAAAAAAAAGAAGGGTATGACTAAAGGCTAAAAAGTCCAGGGGAAAATGGAAACAACAATATTGGTTGCAACAGTATTTATTGGAGGAGAGGAAAGCCAGATGTTTCCTAGGTAAGTAATTCAATACCCATGTCATCAACCTCATAGACAACGCCTACTCCCAAGCCACCTGGCCAGCAGACCATAGGCTATCTTGGCCTACCATTCTCTCAAGGGCTTCCATGTATTTGCACATGCTGCACATGCTAGGACCTTTGCTCTAAATGTCATTTTCTCCTTGTTGGTTTAGACATGTTCAAACTAATATTGAAAGTTTTCATCTCTTATAGGAAACTAGTGAACCATCCAGGAGCTATAGATTCCCACTCTTGCTTCTTGACCTGCCGCTTCTTATACATCTAGTGCAGTAGCTATTTTTTATCCTGTAATTATTGACAGCTCCATCCCCTGGTTCTCAAGGACAGGGCTCTGTTTTATTCATCTTCAGGTTATCAGTGCAGTAAATAATCCCAGGCATGTAATATGGATTCTATAGGTGTTTACCAATGATGTGAACAGGAAGATAACAGGTTAGGTTTGGCTTCTTGAGTAGGAAAGTGGAAATATTAATTATGCAGCTAAAAATATGAACCAGGAAAACATGGGGAAGGATATTCAGCCAGGCACACAGATCTGAATGTGGGATCAATTTAGGTCACTGACAAAGAATGGGTGTTGTAAAAAATAAAGACGAACGCAGTAGTTTGATAGGAATTGAGATGAGGAAATATTCCACATGGAGGAAGTTGTTAATAATATCGAGTGAAGCTGCTTCCTTTTCTGTAGAATGTGGAATATAGCATTTAAGACACAGGGGGATGTTGAGAACTAGATGGAATGAATATGTGACGATGCTTAAAACAATGCCAGGGGCAAAATGGTTCCTGAATAATTATTTCAAAATTAAATACAGTGAGAATTGCAAGGAGAAAACCAGATTTGGCAAATAGGAAGTAGATGGTGATGACCATTGTGGGAACAACTTCATCAGAGAAGAAAGGACAAAAGTGAAATTTCTGTGGAGTGAACAGTGAAAAAAAAAAAGAGAGAAAGAGCTTGACAGGGTCAGGAGGAGGCAGGATGGTGTGGGAGTATTTGGTTGTAAGACATTTGCTTGTTAAGTACACATGCGGCAGAGGAGAAGGAGCCAATAGGAAAAAATATGAGACCTGAAAGGACAGAAAAGAAGGAGATAGCTGCACATTTAATGGAAAATTGAGGGAGGTTACTGGAGTTCTCTCTTTTCCAAGGATGGGAGATGAAGTTTCCTGGTAAGCAAAGGGTTTAGAGAAGTCATCCAAGTGTGAAGTAGCCATCATGAGAATGGGAAAAAGTAAACAGAGGGAGGGAGGAGGGGAGATAGAGATTAAACTACATGACTGTCTTAGCATCTCTCAGTCCTTGTCTACTCTGGTCTTGCCCATCAGACCACAAAAACCACCTTTAACCCACGCGGTTAACCCCCTCATGACTAACAAGACCTTTGTCCTACCGGGAAAGGGGAGGAAATTCAGCCCAGGGCCAAAATCAGAGAGAATGAATCCATGCTACCTACAGGATAATTCCAGCTACTCAAGCCAAACTAAGATTAACATTACCTGAATTCAAAGCATAGAATAATAAAAATGGTCATTTTTATTTAAATGCTATAATCTGATCCTGGTGTTTTGAGTATGAAGCTCCCAGCCTCCAGAAGATAATGCAAGGAATCTCCCTCAAGGACTCACAAAATCATTGCTAACCATAATCACAGGAAACTAATTTCCGTGTGCTCTTCTGCCTCCAAGTCATTTCAATCTTCAGCACACGCTCCTTGACCAGGGTCAAGGTCCTCAGTTCTTCTGTCTCCCTTCTACAATAACTTCCCCATGGTCTCGCTACACCCTATGTGACCAACTTCAGCAGAATCTTTGTCTAGTCTTTTAATTTTCACTTGGTTTTGCAGGTTCCCAATAAAATGCTTGATCAGATGCTCAAGAAAGTTTTAAGAATTCTTAAGGATAGATGCATAAGGATAAGGTAACCTGCAGCAGGACTGACCTCCCGTCCAGCTAGCCAAAGTGATCAGGGCTGCTTCTCAGTCCATCCAGAGTTCCCTTCACTATCGAGCAGGGCCTTGATATCAGGTGTCAGGCCCAAAGCCCAATTCATAACATCTCTGCTATTCTAGTTCAAGGCAGAGACTGAAGACCTGTGAAGCTGTGTTAATGTTATTTACCTGATAGATAATACCCATATGTGTATTTGCCTGACAGGTATTATTGAGGATCAAATGTTATAATAACACATTTTTGTTTCCAGTATTATTAATATTTGTAAACATGGTTGATAGAAATCCAACTATATTCTGTGTAGGTCTTCTAACGACCTTCACATCAAAGTGTTTTCTAACCCTAGAGGGTTGAAGGTAGACATTCCAGTGTCAGAGAAGCTTGGGCTTGTATTGGAAAACCACACAAACTTCCCATGGGACTTCAGCTTCCTGTGGCCCGAGGGAGCCAGCTATAAGAAAACATACGGGTGGGCAGGAGTAGGGAATTCCACAGTAGCTGTTCTATCACCCTCTCCATACTCAGAACAACAATGGGTTGGCTCTATGTATTTGTTTAATATTTGCTGCTGTAACAAATTATACAAATGTCATATCTTAAAACAATACAAGCTTACTATCTTGTAGTTCTTTAAGATAGAAATCCAACAAGGATCTCACTGGGCTACAAATCAAGATTTTTCTAGAGCCAGGTTTCTTTTGAGGGCTCTGAGTGAAAATCTGCATGTTTTGCCTCCTTCCTCCACTTCTAAGAACCCCTGTGATTACATTGGACATGCCCAGATAATGCTGAATAATTTATTATAACACCAGTTGATTACCAACCTTAATTCCATCTGCAATCTTAATTTTGCTTTACAATATAAACTAAATTATTTCCAGGTTCTGTGGATTAAGACATGAACTTCTCTGGAGGCTGTTATCCTGCTGGCCACACTCTTTTACAGGACTCACACTGAAAAGTAAGCCCCATCCTTCCAGAAAGGCTAAAGGCAATATCAGGCCATCCAGAAGGGAGAATTCTTGGAACAGAAGCTTGAGGTCAAAGCATCTTGGACATGTTTATTGATATTCAAGAGGATACAAAAAAAGTTTTTCTATACACTTAAGGAAAGTTTCCAAGCACAGGAAATGTCCACAATCTTTAGGAAAGGCTACATATAGTGAAAGTAGGTATTTAATCATAATTTTTACCAGCAAGCATCTAAAATTAAATCATGCAGAGTTAGTAATAATGTTAAAACCCATAATATTCTTTAATTATCATAATAATACCTTACCTGTAGCAAATGTGTTGCAAGTTTCACAGCACTTCAATTTACACTAGTTCCCTTTAAATGCAGGCATAGTTTTTGCCCTAACCTCGTTTCCAGCTGGCTTATAAATTGATTTATGCTACATAGCCCTTGGGATTAATCAGCCATTCCAACTGTCTTGAATTTACTTAAATAAATAGGGCGTTCCTGATATAATTAGTCCAGATAGCATGAAGGAATAGGGGTTTTAACATGAAAAATGCCTATTTTTCTAAGAAACATCAGACTTTGCAGCGTGTACCTCCCTTCCCACCCCCGTTTAGCATTTTACGATATATGCCACAACTTTTTATCAGATGAAAGTTCTGCACAACATCTGTGCTTACAGACTTAGGATTTTTGAAGATAGGGTAAGGTTTTACTGCAATATTGCTAAATCACTTGTTAGAATGGAAATCCTCTAGGAAAGACTTTATATATGGGGAACTAAAAGAGATAATCAGTTCTGCTGCCTCTCCCCAGGTGGGGTTAATGGACTCCTTTCTGTGAGTTGCAGGATACCTGAGGTAGATCTGGATCCTTATGACCAACCTGTAACATGAGCTTGGCTTTCGTTTCTCTACCCGGGAATGGTCAGTGTTCTGCTGTAGCTCTCTTACTGGCCACCCCAAACGCTCTGAATACATCCACAAAGTGGACACTTGGAATCTCTGGAACATTCATTTTTCCTATGGAATCAGCAATCTAGGCTGGGAGTAAGGAAGATGGTTGGGGTGGGAATGAGGGGGGCACAATTGTCTGCTTCTTGTGCATAGAGCTCTTCTTTGAACTGTAGTGGTTAAGAGGAGTGTTTTAAATCTGTTTGGTCAGAAGGTCTTCCTAGGCTTAGAATCAAAACTGAAAATGGATTCTCTCCACTGCCTGGAAAATGGATCAATGTGATTGGACATTCCCAGGGAAAGAGTAGGTCAGAAAGCTTGCAGCAACTTCACTCTTGGTCTTACGGAGTGAAGGCTAGAAAATGGCACATTATAATTTAAAGTTTTTAAATCATCACTTAAAACAACATTTTATAAGTGGTCAAGTGAATATTAAGCTCACTAGGAAACTAGACATCTTTTTGTAAAAATTACCTTAATTCTTAAAAGCCTGAATGTTTTGTTATCCAAAAGACATTTAGACTACTTTGTAATGTTGATAATTTTATCTCTTGCCCTATTGCAGTAGCTGAATTCTGAAAAATACTATGTGTTTAAGTTATGAACACACACACATAACATAGTGTTCTGTGTTAGTATTTCCTTTGACCATACTTTTACATATCAAGAAAAAGATTCGATTTTACATAAAGATGGGAGCTGTGGGTAACTATTTTGAAATTTTCTTATCAGTCCTTAGCACAAGTTTTTCAAAAAATCTAAAATATTGCACCTAAAACATATTTATTTTAAAAATGATGATTTGCTTTTAAACCATTCAGATTGCATTATTAATATTTTTTCATTCAGCTCAGTACCTGTTGCTCAGCGGGCAGGGAGCCAGCCACGTATACTGGAGCTGGTGGGTTTGAATCTAGCCTGGACCTGCCAAACAACAATGACAACTACAACCAAAAAATAACTGGGCATTGTAGCAGGCACCTGTAGTCCCAGCTACTTGGGATGCTGAGGCAAAGAATCACTTAAGCCCAAGAGTTTGAGCTTGCTGTGAGCTGTGATGCCATGGCACTCTACCCAAGGTGACATAGTGAGACTCTGTCTCAAAAAAATATATCTATATTTTTTTCATTCTCTCCTATTTAAGTTTCTTCAATAATAAGATGTCATCTTCAATAATAAGATGTGTGTGTGTGTGTGTGTTTAAAGATTTTCAATAGCAACACAGGAAGGTAAAAATTTTATTGTAGAAAATTTCACAAATCACCCAAAGTCACTAAGTTGATAGATCTTTTCCCAGGGTCTATTCTGAAAATGTGTAACAAACAGGACAAGGACGCCTAAGAGACACAAAGCAAGACACCAGCATCACCTAGAAACTCCTCAGGGAGCTAAGAATGGCTCTCCAACATGGTCCCCTCCTGCCCCCCACTCAGGGCCACAGGCTGCCCTTTTGTTTCTAATGAGGTGTCAGAAGCTTCCATCTAAACCACATGTGGTTATAGTTCCCTGATCCCCATAGTAACAAAGGAAAAGAAGAGAAAGCAAGTGGATTCTTCTAAAAGTCAACCAGGATGTTAGAAATTCCTCTTTGCTGATTAATCATCTTTCTGCTATTAAACCTTCCTGTCTTTAATTTAGGAAATCCTATTTGCATCACACAATAAGTGAGATTCCAGACAACAATATCTTTCATAATGAAAAAAAGAAGACAAAAAATTAGGCAATATATAAGACTTTCATGTGAAAATTTGACATCTATCCCTGGAAAAATCCCATATTTTCACATAAAAGTGAAACAGTACATAAATTTGCACTGTTGATTTTTGGCCAAATTCCCCAAATTAAATAGGCAATTTGGAAAGAGCATTTGTTCTCACCAAAATACTGTTTGCACAGAAAATATTTTTACAATATGTTTTAAAGAACCATCTAAATCTGCTTGATTAAAAAAAGTATTATTTGAAATTCCTAGAGTTTCAGCTAGAGCCTGAGCATAATCTTGTTATATGGAGGCTTCTTTTGATAACTTTATTGTAATATAATTCTCATATCATAAAATTTCCCTTTTAAAGCATCCAGTTCAATGGGTTTAGTATATTCATCGATTAGCGCAACCATTACATCAATTTTTGGGAGATTTTCATCACCTAAAACCCTATCGCCTTTAGTGATTGGCCCACAATTGCCTCACAACACCCTCTTCCTCCGGCTCTAGCCAAACACTGATCCACTTACTATCTCTACAGAGTTGCCTATTCTGGACATTTCTTATAAATAGAATAATATAATATATGGTCTCATGTGACTGTTTTCTTTCATAAGCATAATGTTTTTAAGATTTATCCATATAGCAGCATGTACCAGTACTTCATCCCTCTTTATGGCTGAAAAAATATCCCATTGTGTGACTATTCCACATTTAGTTTATCCATACAGCAGCTGATGAATATTTGGGTGGTTTCCACCTTTGGGCTCTTATGAATAATGGCTGCTATTAACATTCGTGTTCAAGTTTTTATGTGGGAATACATTTTTATTTCCCTTGCGTATACTTAGGAGTGGAATTTCTAGGTCAAATATAACCTACTGTTTAACTTTTTGAGGGGCTGCCAGAATATTTTTCAAAGTCGCCATACCATTTTTAGATGACCTAGAGATTTAATTTATCAGAATTTGGCCCTGTCACTAGCTGCTGCCCACAGTGTTCCAAAAGGTACTCAGTCTAAAATAGTTTAAGGATACTTGTTTGTTTACCTTAATTATCTACACTCCTACAGAAATCAGAAGAGAAGCAGGAGAAAACCCCGTGGGGCCACCGCCAACATTAAATGACCTACGCCCCTGAAATTGATGCCTATCCCTAGAAAAATCCCATATGCTTTCTCTCACAATCAATGGACTCTGTGCGTGGGCCAGTTATAATAAGCCTTGTATCCTAATTTTCTGGACCCCCAAAGATCAGAAAAAGAAAATTAGAAAATTGGCAAGAGCTCCTGGAGACTGATTATTGATGGCAAGAAGAAAAGACAGCTGCATGTTCTGTAATGAGGGAAAACAAAGACTGAGCACAAAACCATAAGAGAAGACCTAAGACCTCTGGGAACTGTTGAGTTTCAGGGTAGAAATCCCTACAGACATCTAATTACTCTGAGCTGTCACTGCCGTGTATCACAATCCAGTTCCTGAGACCTAGATTTGCAGACTTCAGTAATCAAAACAAAATAAGATGCAACCATCCTGTTAAGAAAATTGTAGAAGTTTTCAATGAGGTGTTGAAAGCTTATACTCAAAAGGAGGACATTTTTTAAAGTTCATCTGTTAAAATCAGAGACTCCAATGTCAGGATGAGACCTTAAAGGCCACCTCCAACTTAAAATGACAGAAAAATCTAATAGAAAGATTATAGAAAACTGTTTGTAGGTTCATCAGCTTGAGCACAGAAAAGTGACTTCGGGTCTTACTTTCATTACACATGAAGTGCTCATTCTGAAATGGATACTGTACAAAGCTTCCTTAATATGTTTTTCCCTCTTCTACCTTTTTCTTACTAGAAAGTCTCTATGCAGTGTCAAGACATATTCTAATTTTCCAAAAGAAAATATCAAAAATAATATACGTTAAGAACTTTGAGAATCCTTTTGAATACATAGAACTTTTATTTAGGAAAAGTCACTCAGGAGGCTTTAAATGCCTCCTAAGTGTCAAGTTTCTGCTAAGCTCCTGAGGGAGGTGAATAGGTGTCTAGTTCCTTCCCTCAAGAGTATCCAAACTATTTTTCACAAATTTACCATTACAAGTGACAGAAATCTATACAGAGATAATAATGGTGACAGGAGTTCTCATTTATTGAATGCATCAAGGATTATGCTAAGTGATTTACACACTTTGTAATTTAATTCTCATACTTCTATAAAGCAGACATTATTTTTAGGCACAGAGAGGTCAAACATCAAAGAAGTGGTCTGGTTCTGATTCCAGAAGAAAGAAAATAGGAAGGGAACAATTATGTTGGTGGTGGTGGTTGGGGTGGCAGGGGAAGCTTTCAGTAAATTTAGTCCTTTCCTTTCAGAAGAGCTTCTAACAGGATTACACTGGAGGAATATGATAAAAATAAGGATATGTAAAAGATCCACTGTAGGTAACAGAAAATACTTTAACTATGTGAAGCAGAAAAGAATTTAATATGGGGAATTTAATACAGGAAACTCAAGAATAATTTAATATAGGGAGTAAACAATTTTATTGACTAAATTGTTATACAAATTGTAGGAGCAGGCTCTGTGTTGGCTGGGTCTTTAGGAATGACCACTAGGACCTGGCCTGCCAACTTCTTACTCAGGGATCAGTCTGGCCTCAGCTGCAATCTGGGACCAGGAGCCCATCACTGCCACCATTGGTCCCAGAGTCATGCAAATTCTGCCAAATCTGCATGTGCAAAATGAGTTTGTGACATACTGGACCTGACCACGTTCCTCGCTTAACTCAGTTCTGGATGCAAGCTAGCATTTGAGGGTATCTGATAGGCAAAAATTAAACCACTTCTAGAATTCTAGCTTCAAACATATCTGGAATTTTTTTATTTTCCAACCTCTGCTTATTGGAAGGAGGTTGAAACAAATGTTTAAAAAGCCCATCCAGCATATCCACTGTAACCAAGAAGGATTCCTGGACAAACCCCACCCCACTTCATGCCAATGCTTTAACTGTGGTTTCCTCTACCCTCTGGAAGGATCTTCCCCCATTTCAAAATTCGTTTCTTCTTAAGCAAGTGCCTCGTTACAATTTCACTTTTCTGTTTTGTTTCTTTTTATACATAAATCAGCAAACAAGAAATATTGTAAATAAGATTATCTATTTGGTGTTTTCAGCCTCTAAATTTAACTTGAAAGTTACAGCATTTTTTAAGTAGGCATTTTCTAGTGTTCTTTGTTGAATCTCGCAAGCTGTTATTTTTTCCACAGAGTTCTATTCGTATTTGAATCTGCGTAAGTTTTTGTAATGGACCAGATTTGGTGAGAAATAAATGAGAGCCCAAGGAGGTTTCTCAGGCTTCTTTTCTGTGCAGAAGGACAATCCCCCAGTCCCACAGTGCTAACACGCATCCACCAAGGTCTCCAATGAGATGCCTAGTGCTCTTTGGGGTTACAAATTATTGCCTCAGCAGTGCCCACCTTTAGAGATCTCTGGATATCATTAGAATCCATTAGCACTCATATTCTTATCATGTTAAGAATTTCACTCCCTTGATCTAAATCACAAACACATACCTCTGACAAGTAAAAAAAAAAAAAAAAAAGTTCTACTATGCAAAAGCTGGGCGCACTGCCAAGGGAAGCCCATCTTTATGCAGTCACTGAATTGAGATTTCAGCAGTGCGTTTGGACAAAGACAAGGGACACTAACTCAAATGAAATCTTGATGAACTACTGCAATTTCTTTTGTACTTCCAATTTTTACAGGAGCATCTTTAAAAACTATAAAGAGCAATACATATTCCATAGAGAATGCTCGTGATAGAAGACTAATGCACAGTCCCTAAAATTCAGAAAGAGTATCACATTACTAAAATGCAGAAAACTTGAAAATGGGAATAGGCAATACATCCCTCCACAGTGTCTTCTTTACTTTTTTTTTTTAAAGATAATTATTTTCCTGAGTTTTGAAACTTGCGTCATTTAAACACAGTATAATGTCAGGCCCCTCACGCTGATATCTGCTCTTATCTAAGAAGATAATGAGGCTGCTAATCCACTATTTTTCTATAGCTAATTCCAGTTTTCTAGCTTTATCCGGCAATTTTATACACCAGTGCTTGGACCCAGAGTCACTATATGCTTCCTGATCTTTCCTAGATGCCAGCTGTGAAAAACAAATAAATAAAAAGACTCAGGCCTCATTTCACTGGTCTTGAAAAACACTCATCACTACCATAAATACCAGGCTCAGAGTGCTGCTAAGAACATTTGGTACCCTGAGGAACAAACCAAGAGCACATGCTAACTGAACATTCCTATGATTGGACATAGTACTCAGTACTTACGAACCTGGTCTCTCTCATCATAAGTAGAATTAAGCTGCATAAATATAATTATATGCATATGTATTAAGATCAGTGTGTGTGTGCTTCTGGTGTACCTTTAATTTAGTCATCTCATCCAGTAACAAGAAAGATTTGGAATCCCAGTGATGGCAAGGAGAGTGACTGGCGGACATGGGTTCCAGTCCTGATCTCGTGTCACCCGGCTTGTGTAAATATGACAGTTCCTCCTGTCTGCAGAGTCCATACTTACATTCTACGTGTCTATAGCTGAATGTGACAGGATACTATTAACTTAAATACAGCACTGCGTTTGAAGGGTCACTTCCTTCAATCTGCCTGCAGGGCAGATTTATCTATAATACGGCCCTGAACTGACTTAGTGTTGTGTATTTTTAGTCTTCTCTAAAGCTTTCTCAATTCAACAGGCTACAGATAGTATCCAAAATCTTACAGTTGGAAATCCACACACCAAAAAAATACCATAATTTTGGGAATAATGAGAGGGGTAAAATTCTTACTATATTTCATTTCTTTGGTACATTTTCTGATGAAACTAAAATAGCCATTAATAATTACAAAGTCTCCTCCCCTCATTATAACCATTTGAGTTTTTGAGCAACAAAGTACCACACGGGGTTACCACATTTCCAGGTCATGATTTCTCTATGTACAATTTCCGTTTCTCTAAACACTAGTTTTCAGAGTCTTTTATCAGCTCTATTCCTTGAAAAGCCTAGCAAATATGTTTCATCATCTTAAAATCTCTTCCAAATTGTCATCCTAACAAATTCCAGTAAAGTGTTCCTGACATTGGTTTAATCTTATTGGCTCTTTCCTATTTGTAATTCTCCTAGAATGTAATATTTTTGTAGGATGATTCAATGACTTTTTTCTTTTACATAATCATGATTTTAGCAGCAAACAACATACGTTGTTGTATACCAAACAGCACTGTTTCTTTTTAAGGAACATTTACATAATAGTTGCCATATGGATATTGAAAACAAGATGGGTACTGTAAGCCTTGGTGCTGCTTAAAATATACAATGAGCATAACTAAAGGAAGTATTAAGCCCATTTTTCACTTGCTTATTCTAAAGTAAAGGAAAAAAAGCCTATGTTTTAAAATAAACATATGCCCTTATCAGCCTTAAAGTTAAATTGTTTTACTTCTTCTTTTTCAAATACCCCAGTTTAAAAAAGATGGGGACTTTACATCTTTTACTTTTACCTGGATGGAGTTGAAATACATTCTTCATAGTAAAGTATTGCAAGAATGAAAAAATAAATATCCAATGTCATCTATACTAATATGAAATCAATATATAAATGATTAAATGCTCATAAGAACAATAAAACACTAATACAGTCCAGTGGAGGTAGGGGGAAGCAGGGTCAGGGGATGTTTGGCAGGAGGAGGGAGGGCCTGAGGTGGGATCTCACCTAATGTGCACATTGTGAGGGTATATAACATGCCCCCTGGCTGAGGGGCTCTTCTACAAATGGAACTTTACCCTGGAAGTAAGAACAATGTAACCTAAAAATTATACCCTCATATTAATTTGAAAAAACGAAAAAAATACTAAAAAAAATCCCCAGATATCCCAGTTTATTTATTGTAATTCCATTATTTTTCCAAAGAGTTATTATAATTCACAAATTCACTGAATGACTTCTAGAATGTTCATGGTTGTGGATATGAATATAGCTCAATGATTTCCTACAGCACATTATTTATTTCATAGTAGGGCAGGTTACTTTTTACAAAGGCTATCTCTCCTTTATCTTTATGGCCTACTTGCATTCCTAAGATATTTTAAACACTTGTTTAAATTCAACACTGAGCATCATGTGCTAAGTATTTACATTGTGTTGCACACATTTTTTGAGGTGCTGGAGAATCAGTAAATGATGATAAAAATCTTCACTTTCATAGAGCTGTCATCCTAATAGGAGAACACAGATAAATCATGGATAAATGAGCAAAATGTATTGTATTTTGGAAAGCGGGAAATGCTTAGGAAAAACAAAAAACAAGGATAAGGAATATGAAAGACTAGTGCAGGTGCTGCGGCAGACTGAGTGTTTGTGTTCCACCTCAGATTTTATCAAACCCCAGCCCTAATGGGATGATATTTGAGGGTGGAGCCTTTGAGAGGCAATGAGGTTTAGATGAGGTCATAAGGGTGGTGCCATCATAATAGGATTGGTGACTTTATGAGACAAGGAGAGACTTGAGAGCTTGCTCTCTCTCTTTACATGTGTACTCTGGAAAGGCTGCATGAACATACAGCTAGAGGAGACACCCATTTGCAAGCCAGGCAGCAGGCCCTCACCAAACACCAACCCTGCAGACACCTGGGTCTTGGACTTCCAATCTCCAGAGTGTAACAAATTAATTCCTCTAAGAAAATACCATTTAAAGCTTCAGGTAGGGTATAAAAAAAGTAAATAAAGTATAAAGGAAATGAGAAAATGAGCCATGCAGATACTGGAAAACCAGCGTTCTAGGCAAGTATGAAGTAACTAAGGGAAAAAGAGAATGGAATGGAGACAATATTGGGAAAGCAGTGGGTGGTAAGGACAGTGGTAATCATGAATGGTCTTGTAAATTGTAGGCATTTTGACCTTTATTTTGAGTAAGATAGAAAGCCTTCGGAGGGCACTAAGCAGAAGAAATAATCTGGCTGTGCTCCACCTGTACATCTTGCTGCTAAGTCGAGAATAGATTGCAGTGAGTCAAGGTCAAAAGCAGGGAAACCAGTTTGGAGTTTGTTACCATAATCCATGTGTGAAACAGTAGCTTATGTCAGGCTAATGGCATTTGGGATGGTGGGAAGTGATAGCACTATGAGCATGTTTCAAAGATAGAGATGACAAGATTGGCCATCAAACTAGGTCTGAGTTATGCAAAGAAAGAGAAATTAAGGATGCCACCAAAGTTTTGGCTTGAATAACTGAAGGAATAATCATTAACTAAGAAAGAAAAGAATTCAGAAGGAGCTGGTTTTATGGATAAAATACTGGGAACCCAATATTGGGCATAATTTTTAAAGAAGAAAGTGTGATAAAATACTTCTGTTTAATCAATTAAAAGAATTCAGAAGGAGCTGGTTTTATGGATCAAATACTGGGAACCCAATATTGAGCATTAATTCTAAAGAAGAAAGTGTGATAAAATATTTCTGTTTAATCAATTAAAATGAAAAACAAGAAATGACCCTTCACCCTAGCAACACAGACATCATTGACAAATGAGATAGGAACAGTTTTAGGGCAGCTATAGACCAAACCCTAGGTTGAGATTTATTCATGACCGTGAGGGGAAGAAAAATTCAAAGCAGTGAACAAAGATACCTATTCCAAGGATTTTGTTGTTTAAAATAAAAAAAAAGAGGGGGTGTGGTGCCTGTGGCTCAAGGAATAGGGTGCCTGCCCTATATACCAGGGGTAGCAGATTCAAACCCAGCCCAGGCCAAAATTGCAAAAAGAAGAAAAAAGGGAGACAATGGGATAGTGTATATAGAGGCAAGGTGATTTAGGAGAGTTTTTCTAAGAGAAGGAAAAATAAAAGCACATTAAGCTCGTAGGAATAAACCAGTAGAGAGTGAGAAATTGATGGTGCCCCAGGAAAGCATGATAAATAATAGATGGGAGGGGGAGATTTTAGTGGACATAAAGAGAGGCTGACTATAGCTAGGGGTAGAGATAGTTCCCTCCACAGCAGCTTAACAGAAGATAGAGTCTATAAGCACAGACACGATGAATGAGGGATGTGGTGCTAAAAACTTTTAGAAATTCTCTTCTGGTGGCTTCATTTTCTTTTTTCACATAAAAGGCAAGGTTGGCATTGATACAAAGCTGAGGAAGGAGATAAAAGTTAAAGATGAAAGAAAAATACATAAAATCCAGATACTGCTCCCAAAGATGTAAACACATTTTAAAGAAGGAAAAAATTGTATTAAAATTACAATACTCAAGTCATGCTTGACTTCTGTAATTATAAGAGATACAAGATAAAAAATATTATCAGTATATATTATTACAACTTTAATACAGTTTTTTCTTTTCTTAAAATATGTACACATTTTTGCCACACTCTGTAGTATGCCACTGC
The DNA here is from genome assembly GCA_963574575.1 of Galagoides demidoff. Classification (NCBI taxonomy): domain Eukaryota; kingdom Metazoa; phylum Chordata; class Mammalia; order Primates; family Galagidae; genus Galagoides; species Galagoides demidoff. The sequence continues at coordinate 17,057 of CAUYQV010078092.1, forward strand.
AGAGGCACTAGTGCGGGTTTTACGCCAATGCAGAGGCACTAGCGCGTTTTCTATGTCAATGCAGAGGCACTAGCGCGTTTTCTACCCCAATGCAGAGGCACTAGCACATTCTTTTTACGCCAATGCAGGGGCTCTAGCGTGTTTTTTAAGCCAGTGCAGGGGCACTAGCACATTTTCTACATCAATGCAGAGGCACTAGCATGGTTTTTTACCCACATGGGGGTCATAGTACCAAACGTGAAGGATATTACAACAGGAGGGTGTTAGTACCGTACACGTGTCATATTACTGCGTGCGGGTCTTAGTACCATACATAGCTCTTAGTACCACACACGGGTGTTAGAACCACGCAGGTATTAGTACCGCACGGGTCATAGTACTGCGGGGGTGTTAATACCGCATGTCTTAGTACCACATGTGGGTGTTAGTACCTTACACAGGTCTTAGTACCTACCGCGCACGGGTCTTAGTACTGTGTGTGGGTGATAGTACCGCACACAGGTCATATTACCACACCAGTGCATTGGAGCAGGAATATGCGCTAGTGCCCCTGCATTGGTGTGGAAAAATGCACCAGTGCCCCTGCATTGGCATATTAAAACGTGCTAGTGCCGCTGAATTGGTGAAAAAAACACACTAGTGCCTCTGCATTGGCATAGAAAATGTGCTAATGCCTCTGCATTGGCATTAAAAAAGTGCTAATGCCTCTGCGTTGGCGTAGGAAACATGCTAGTGGCTCTGCATTGGCGGAAAAAATGTGCTAGTGCCTCTGCATTGGCGTAGAAAATGCTCTAGTGCCTCTGCATTGGCATAGAAAACAAGCTAGTGGCTCTGCATTGGCGTAGAAAACACGCTAGTGCTTCTTGGTGTAAAAAATGCTCTATTGCTTCTACGTTACCGTAAAAAACGTGCGAGTGGCACTACCTTGGTGTAAAAAACCCACTACTGCCTCTGCATTGGCATAAAAAGACGTGGTAGTGGCACTGCATTGGCATAAAAAAACCTGGTAGTGGCATTGCATTGGCATAAAAAACACACTAGTGCCTCTGCATTAGCATAAAAAACGTGCTGGTGCCTCTGTATTGGCATAAAAAATGCGCTAGTACCTCTGCATTGGCCTAAAAAACACACTAGTGGCACTGCGTTGGTGTAAGAAATGCACTAGTGCCTCTGCATTAGCGTAAAAAATGCCCTAGTGGCACTGCATTGGCGTAAAAAACGCGCTGGTGGCTCTGCATTGCCATTAAAAAAACGTGCTAGTGCCTCTGCACTTGCCAAAAAAATGCACTAGTTTCCCTGCCTTGGTGTAAAAAATGCACTAGTGCCATTGCATTGGCACAAAAAACGTGCTAGGGGCATTGCCTTGGTGCAGAAAATGCACTGGAGGCACTGCATTGGTGTAAAAATTGTGATAGTGGCACTGCATTGGTGTACCAATACAAGTGCCAAGCTAGTGCCTTTACTAGCTATTTCCTTTTGTTTTTGTTTTTGTTTTCCACTGTGGCCCTATCTTTAGAATAGAATATATATAGTTAACTATGCCAAGAAGTAAAGCCTGTTTTGGGTTACATATCTTTATTTGTACATCCCAGGAAATAGATAATGTTTAACATCACAAAGTATAGAATTCGAATATTATGAAGTAATTTAGGCCAGTTCCCTCATTTCATAGATGAAAAAATTAAACCCAAGAATGATTAAGTAAATCTTCCAAATTTCTCTATCAAATTGCTTGTTCTGGAAGAATCAGGACACAGTTCTTCTAATTTCTAAGTCCTTGTCTTTATATTAATGCCAATAATAACAAATTTGGGCAAGGTGTGGTGGCTCACACCTGTAATCATAGCACTCTGGGAGGCTGAGGCAGAAGGATCTCTTGAGCTCAGAAATTCAAGACCGGCATGAGCAAGAGCAAAGGCCCTGTTTCTCCTAAAAATAGAAAAAAATAGCTGAGGATTGTGGTGGGAGCTTATAGTTCCAGCTACACAAAAGTTGAGACAGGAAGATGGCTTGAACAGTTTGAGGTTGCTATGAACCAAGCTGACACCACAGCACTCTAGCCTCAGAACAGAGTGAGGCCCTGTCTCAAATAAATTTATAATTAAATAAATAAATAAAATTAAAAATAAATAATATCAAATTTGGTTGCTGCCATGGAATATGTACTGTGAGTTTAATCCTATTCTGAGAAATTTTACTGCATAATAATTTCATTTAATCTACATAGCAACCTTGAGGGATGTAATATTCAATTTTAAAGATAAGAAAACTTAGGCTTAAAGTTTTCTACATACATAACTTCAAAGTTTGACACTGAAACTGAAAAACAGAATGGCTGTTTGTTCTACTGAATGTGTATCACTTTGGCAACAACATAAAGTTGAAAAATCATAAGTCAAACCAGCGGTACATGGGGACTGTCAGTAGCTGTTAAAGAAATGAACTTCCTTTAAAAATTCAGCTAATAAATGCACAGGGAATATAATAGAATAAGAAAATCACACTTTTCAACCTTTGCTGGATCTATGCAACTGTCAATGTGGACATTAACACAATTAATGAGAACTTGTTGGAGAACTTTGAGATGGATACATCAGGTTGTCAACATCTGGACCCATCTGGATCTTAACATCACTAAAACATGACAATCAGCTTCAGCAACAGCAAAATAACATCCTTTATGTAATAATCTTGTCAATATTTTTATCATTATACAGTAAATATTAATATAAGGAAATGGAGAACAAGTTAAATGGTACATTAGAAAGCAATCAGCTGAATTCAATTTGTGGGAAATTCTATAGTAAAATGATTCCTTCAACAAATAGTACTAAAAAGAGAGAGGGGAAAAATTGTTACAGATCATCTTTTTTAAAAAGGAAGAAACTAAATATAATGAAACAAATGTAATTTCAGATTTCCATTCAGACAAATCAACTCTAAATATTTGTGAGAAGACTGAGGACATTCAAATAGTATTAATAGTTTATTTTAGTTATTTTTTATTAGCTTTCATTTGTTAAGAATGTATACTAAAGTAATTGTTGAGTATATTGTGTAGTTTGGGGTTTAACATATCCTGCACCTAAGTAAAAATGCAAAGGTCCCCTCAATAAAACTACAGAGTAGCTGCAGAGGTAAGATGGCGGACTGCAGCCAGCTTTCCACAGAGGCTCCCATCCAGAAGGAGAGTTAAAAGACAGAAGTTTAGCAAGTAAGCTGATGGTTTGGAGCTGAGCCAAGAGAAAAGGTTGAAGAACACATATCATCCCTGCTGAGGTGAGCTGTGACCCCAAAGATACAAACAAAAGGTATTGAATCCATAGCCAAGCAGACAGGAGTCCCCTCTCCCAGGAGAAGGGCTCATAGTAAACACCATACAAACAACCGAGCAGAGTCCAAACATCCTCCAATTCCATCCCATGGGAGAGACCCTCTAATAAACTGGACCTCCTACCCATACTAGGGTGCCATGGCACTCTCCTGCCAGGCATAAAACTGTATAAAACTGTATATACTCTCTACCTGCAATTCTGAACTTTCAACACTCCCCTTCACTCTCACCCTGAGGTCTGGAAGCCTATCCACCATGGAGTCCAGAATCTTGGGCATTTTCTCAAGAGGTGTGGGCAGGTTCATGCTCAGCTGTGCTGATTCTGTGGCATGGGAGTAAGGAAAGGACAGTCAGCAGAGGGTAAGGAAAGGACGGTCAGCAGAGAGGGAATCATTCAGGAGCAGTGGCAATACCCCCTAGGTGTAGAACAGCAGGGCGGCAACAGTAAGGCTCATGCCCCCTGGGGCGGCTATCCCACACAGACATGCTCTGTTTCTCTGGGCAACCAGAGGAAGCCAGGCACCTTCTCTGGTGGCAGCTACTGGCAGATGGATCTGGGAAGTGAGTAAAGGAGAGCAGGGACTAGAATACATGCATGAAGCAGGCAGACTTCCAAGAAGGGGCTGTGTCAGAGCTCCTCATTACTGAGGGTGAGATGCACCTGGTCCCCAGGAGATCTTAGCCGAGACAAAGGTGGGCAGGCAGGGACAGGAATTGACAGCTCAGGGTGAGCTCCAACTGCTTGCCACTGCCTAGAACAGAGTCATGATTTCTGTACCCTCAAGCAGCATCTGACAACCAGGACAGAAACAAACTCTGTGAAGATGTGCTGTTCTGCCAGCAACACCAATTGGGGCAGGGCTGGAACTGAGTGAACTGCCCTGCCTCCATTAAGCACCTGAGGTTGTCAGGCCTCACCTACCCTTGCTGGATAGTGGCCAAGAACAGAAACCTGGCTGAGGAGACATAGATCTCTCCCTGACTCAGTTAGCTGTAAACCCCTGGGGCATTTGCATTACAGGGAACTGGTCACAGCCCCAGCCCCACTGGGTTTACCAGTGACTGGGCATGACAGAGGTACAAGGTGGGGAAGGAAGCATCAACCTTCCCAGACTAATTTATTTGCCAGGTTGGTCCTTCTGACTTCACAGAGTACTAGAGCTATTCATACCTGAGCTGCCATCAGACCCCTGCTATCTAGTTGCCAGAAACTCTTTGAACTACCCCACCTGAGACCAGTGCTGACTAGGACAATTGATTTGGACCTCTTGGACTGGGCCACTCACCCAAGGACTATCCAAAGTGCTACCCTGGGTGGGTGGTTGTGGGAAGGTGTGATTTTCATTTTCCAATTGTTGTCTGTGTGGGGCAGGGTGACTTAATTACTGGTATTTCTCCACAGCTGAGACCTCAATCCAGAGTAACTCATTTACTAGGGTAGAGCAGAGACCAGCTGAAAACAAGACAGAGTGACTTAGCCCCATCAAACCAAGGAAGCCCCCCGTTTCTCAGGCTGTAGCGCTGAATGGGTCCTTGGTAAAGCTCTAGAAGAAAAGCCAAATGGTGTCAATTAAGCATGGGGCAGAATCAGCAGAGAAACTCCAGAAACATGAATAACCAGAGTAGATCAACTCCTCCCTGCCGCCCCAGGAAGGACATGGCAGATGCAACTGAAGACCCCTTCCATAAACAGATGGCTGAGACGTCAGGATTCAAGTTCAGAGTCTGGATAGCAAATAAGATGGAGGAAAAGAGGGAATCAGAATTGCAAATGATTCAAAAGCTGTCTCAAGAATTCAACAACTTCAAAGATAAAATGACCAAAGATTTCAAAACATTGAGTCAAGAGTTCATAGCCCTCAAAGATTTGAAAAATACGATTGAATGTCATACACTTTCAAAAAACGTTTTACTTTATGTTTACTAATTATTTTTGAAATTGTTTTAACCAATTGTGTACTAATAATATTGTTGTGATAAATAAATTAAAAACAACTATTTTCACATGTTATAGTCTTAAAGGCAAATTTATAGATGTAATTTTTGTTGGAACATATAAGAGGGTGACCAATAAAAGGAATATAAGTACAAATATATATTGCATTAGAATCTAATTTTGTGGGAGAACTTAAATTAAAAAATGAGTCCAGGAGAAAAAAATATCAAATTTTTAGCTAAAAAATCTTTTTCCTACATTTTTTAAGTGAGAAAAATACCTTGATGGTATTTGAATTCCATTGTATACATTTAAAAGAATGATATTACAATAATAACTTAAAGTGTCAATGTAAAATATACCACAAATTACATAATTTTGCAATCATTTAACAGTCAATAAAAATTTATAGATCAACTTTAAACTGTATGAATAGTTACACAAATCTCCAATTTTCTGTTGGGAGCACTATATATATGAGTGTGTGTGTATATATATGTATATATATATATATACCATACATATATATGTATAAAGTTTTGAGCACTATACATATGTGTGAATATGTATTTTTTATGTATATATAATATATTAATACATATCAAATATATATATTTGATATGTATAAAGTTTTTAGCACTATATATATATAAATTGTATAAAATTGCTAAGGGGTACATTTAAGAATCCCATACAATATTTTTGTTCTTTTATTCTCTCAATAATGATAGCCATTTATACAAGCCAGGCATCTTTCTAGGTAAAAAAGAAAATGCCAACACTCTTTCCTGAATTTATATTTTAGAAGCATACTTGTAACAGCATGTTAGTGGAAAAAATAAGTAAGTAAGTAAATAAATGCAACCATAGTCAATTCATAGATCCATCTACAAAAGAATGGATAATTACTTTATATGACCTTATAATAGTAAAAAAAAATTACTAAACTACAGGCAACAATTTAGATTAAAAAATCACTTCTGGAATGATAAAAGTTTTATGAATCTTACAAAAAGGAAATAAAGCTTACAGAAACATAAATATGTGGGAAAATTATTTTTCAATATGCATAATGGTCAGTAGTGGTGACACGAAATTGGGGGAAAGCAATGACAAACATAAGTAGCTTCTCAATAAAGGTCAAGTTGTCTTCCTTGGGTTTTTCAGGTTAGATAGTGGGCTCATAGGTGTTTTATTTGCATGCTCCATTTTCCAACTATATCACATATTACAAAAAAATATAAAGACAGAAATAAATATGGTTAATCTTTACAATTGTTTGTAACTAGAAAGTGAGAGACGAAATAGATTAACAACCACCAAAGAATTGTAGCATCACTCCCTAACTTCAAGTGCTGCTCTGCAAGGACTCCCTTCAACCTGTGTGCTCATTCTGATGGCTATTCACTCATCTGCTCTTTTATTTCACACACTGATTAACCACTAACTACATGCTGTACTGAGTCAATTTCAGAATAAATGCCAAAATAGACATTCTTCATTTCATTCTGTCCCTGAGGTCTACTTCTAAGTGCCAGGATGCTCTATATTTTGCCTCCATTTTAATAAAACAAACTGATAGGTAAGTGGAGTCTTGATTTTATTTAAATAATCCTTATTGCTATAAAATTTTATCTAAGTCATTCAGGAAATTTCTTTTTCTTGTGACCAGAATCCTTTCTACATATATTGATATGTATTATTGCCCCCAATGGTCTAAAATACAGCCTGATTACATTTGTAAGTACCACATCATTCAAAAACACATTTGAAATAGAATTAGAATTTAGTCACTATTTAATAAACTTTAAGATAAAATTGAGCAATATTCTTCTCTGTCCTATAATATACAAATACACTTTCCTACTTAGCATATGTTAACATTTTGATTAGCAAAGATTTCTTTAAGAAGACATGTTTGACCATTAAAATAATTATTTAAACAAAATGAAATTTAATTGTAGTATTTTCTATGTTCATAATTTGTTATGTTTTACTGAAGATCATAAAAACAAAAAGGAAAATTATATGACTTATGTTTTACATTTTCAATGAGAGTAATAATTTTTTTTTATTGTTGGGGATTCATTGAGGGTACAAGATTTGTCACATACTGAGACCCCACCCACCTCTAGTCATAATTTTAAATATTCTGTCTCCTATAAATTGTAAATTTATGTAGGGAACACATTGGATGTCTGGAAATATGTGCTAATATTTGTATGTTGAAACATATGCTCTATAGCTTCCTTTACCAGGCCTTCTGCTCCTTTTCCTCTTCCTTTCTGACCTAAAAGTCTGCAATGGTAGCAAACAGCTAAAAAAATTTCAGCTAGCTCCCAAACTTCTCTACAGATTCAAGACTCACTTCACAGAAAACATATTCTTGTATTTAAAATACAAAATTTTATTTTTGGCAGGGAAATGTTAAAAAACTAGGAAGGAATTGAGATTTAAGTTTGGAAAAGAAATAGAAATTAATGAATTTATTCATTAAGAACATCCTTCCATTACCAACGATCTAATTTAGTTTCCTGTAACACGGAGTTTCTTTATTCCCGTAATTACTATTTATCTAAGACAATGTTCCTAAATGAGAAAAAAATATAAATAAAAATCAATTGCAAATTTCCTGGTACAATTGTATCTCAAGCTCTCCAATAATCTGTCTTATTAAGACATAGAAAGAATAGAAGCTAAATTGATATCCATCATTATCTTTCACAGTAGAAACACTAAGATGATCCTACCTGATGGATTTGCTGAGATTTACTTTCTAATTATGAATATTATCTCATGTGAATCCTCATGTATGCAATGTACATTTCATACTTTCTTATGACATGTCCTTATAAATGTTTTTATAAACAGAAAATGTAGGATATATCTAGTATCATAGTTAGAAATGGAATATGAATATTATGTGTCTGATAAGATTTAGGAACCAGACAATGGCACAATACTTCAGAATGAGAAACGGGGGCAGAGAATTTTTCAAAAGAAGTTTCAAACTTCTTAAAGGCAATACTTATTTTTCCCCCAATTTTTCTTCCCCTGCTGAGAAAAATAAGCAAACCTGAGATGACTAAAGAAAAAGAAACCTCTTCCACTTTCTTCTTTGTTGTTTTTTTCTTCAGGAGAGTAGGAATATGGAAGGAAAGGCAGGCAATTATTGATGTTGAAACACTATTTATGTTTCATCTTTCTAATAATAGCTACTCTAACAGGCATAAGGTGATACCTCATTATGGCTTTTTTATTTGTATTTATTTCTCTGATCATTAGAAATTCCCATATACTGATTGGCCATTTTCATGTCTTCCTATGAAAAATACTGATTTATTTAAGTCCTTTTCTCATTTTTACTATAATTATTTCTTTTCCTTTTATTGAGTATAGTAGTTGAAATTCTTTGTATATTTAAATATTAACTCCTTATCCAGTATGTGATTTGCAAATATTTTCTCCTCAGTCAACTGTGGGTTGTCTCTTTATTCTATTGCTTTCCTGTGCTATGCAGAAACTTTTTAGTTTAACACAATCCCATTTGGTATTGCAAGTTAATACAGCAATTCTGGAAGACAGTATAGAGATTTCCAAAAACACTAAAAATAAAAGTATGATATCATCCAGCAATCCCACTGTTAGGTATATACTAAGAAATTGAAATCAGTGTGCCAAAGAGATGCCTGCACTTCCCTGATCATTGCAACACTATTCACAATAACTAAGATATGAAAATAACCTAAATGTCCATCAATGGATGAACATATTTTTAAAAGAAACATATATACACAATGGAATACTATTCAGCTTGAAGGAAAAAGACAATTCTGTCATTTCTAACAACATGGATGAAGCTAGAGGACATTATGTTAAGTGAAATAAACTAGACATAGAGAGATAAATACCATATGCTTTCACTGATAAGTGGAATCTTAAAAAGTCAAACTCATAAAAGTGGAGAGTAGAATGGTGGTCATCACAGGCTGGAGTTGGAGAAGGTGTATAGGAAATGGGGAGATGTTGTCAACAGGTTCACAGTTGGATACAAGGAGTATGTTATTGTTCTATGAGCTGACAATTAAATTTGTGAAATT